>VZTZ01014956.1:1197677-1387784 GCA_013400955.1 Drymodes brunneopygia | reverse complement strand
GGAGGGGGGGAGGTTTTTTTTAGATATTTCACAATATGTTCATGCCCTCTATGAACACAGGTGGTGAACTTTTAAAGCTGTAATTGGGTTTTCCTTGGTAGATTCAACACTGACCTGCAGAAACCATTGGTTATTTACAGTGGCTTTCACCAGCACAATATTATTAATCACAACAACTAGCATTAATGATCTGGGGTGAAAGAAGAACAGTAAAATCTGCTTGTTCCTTGTGAAGTCAGCACAGAGCCAGCACATGGAAAGGGAGGAACAGCAATTCGTGAAGTTTCATCCACTGAGATGAATTCAGTAGGAATTGTTGGCATTTTCTTGAAGCTGTTCTGAAAGTATGACCTTAAGCTAAACACCTATCTGCTTGAGGGAGACAACTTCCAGCTGTTTAGATGCAGTCAAGCCTTGTGGTAGGCTTGATAACACTTCAGAACCATTAGGATATGAAAATACTTCAGGCAGGCCACTTTTTCTATGAACCACTGCTTTCCTTCATGAGGCCTAATATTTTTACTTAACCTAAGGTGGACTATCTGTTCTGCTGACACCAGTGCTGGTACCAGAGACATCCCAGAACTGACCAGTTCAGGCAATGAGAGAGGTCTTCCCAGCATTTGAGAAGGATTTGTGCTTAGTTAACAACACACACATGCCAATTCCAACATGCTGTTGAGCACCTCAGTCCTGTAGTGTTTTTAATTCCCAGACAGAGGTTGAGACCCTGATAACTGGAAAAAATCTTGCCCTAAAAATAGATTTCTTCACATTGTTGGATTCATGTAGCTTTTTATACAATTACAGCCCTTGGAAAATTTATGTTCTGCAGATCTGGGTAATAAATTCTACATTTTACAGTACTGGTGTGGCTGTGTTATACGCCCTTACTGCTGATTCTAACATTTATTATTGGGGAAAAAGGTGGAAAACAAATCCACACTGCAGCAAGTGTTCCACAGTGTTTTAGCAAATTCTGAACTCCTATTTTCATCCATGGATTTATTGTGGGGATTTATCGATGTTGCTGTGGTAAATCACAACGTGGGGGGCCCTGAGGCCCCGGAAGAGCCCAAAGAGGGAAAGGGGTCCTGGTGGAGGCCTCAGAAGGCCAGAAAGTCCCCCCCAAGTTTAGAGGAGACGGTGGTTTAGCCCAGGGTTGGCAGTTACCACCCGTGAGTTTTCTATTGGTTGATCAGTTTGCCTGTCATTCTCGGTGTTCTAGAATGTTTGTTGTTATTCGGTTAATGATTGGTTGTTCCCCCCTGGCTCCTCCCCCTCTCTCCTCTCATTGGACTATGTACCCTGGACCCTCCCCAACTCCGCCCGTGGACCCTCAGCTGATTGGTTAACGTGTTGCCTTTTAAGCCGGTGTCAAGGGGCACTCGGGGCTTTTAGTCCCTGAGTTCCCCCTGCGTCAGGAGAAGTAAAGCTATGCAGCTTGCTCATACTGAGAGTCCCTCTCTTTCTAACTTCAGCGTCTAGCCTTCCCTTCTCTAGCTCTCAGCTACACATCAGCTGGTTGAGCAGCCTACCGGCAGGGCCCGCTCAGAGCCCTCCAGAGAGCTTCACCCACGACAGGGTCGAGGCACTCTCGGATCACGCCAGCCCAAGGTTGCCCAAATCCGGGTGGGTGACAAAACAGGCTAGCAGATCAATCATCATGCCTGCACACAGAAATAGCAGGCCAATATGCACATATTTTTTGGAATGAGAAACAAAAATGTGATTTTTTTGTAATAGGAACACAGTTTTCTGATGTGTGTAATCATTTGAGGAAGCAGTCTTTCAGTTGAGTAATTTAAAAACAGGAGTGGTTTTTGCTGAGGGAATGTTTTCAGTCCTTTCTGAAAATCTGTCTCATATTATCTTGAGGTGATCTTCAGGAGCCTGACAGTGCAGTTCCACATTATGGTGTCTCAGGGCATAATTTTATCCTGAGTTATCCCAATAAGGCAAAACCAGCACAAAAGATGTTTGCCTTCCCTGTGCCTGGTTGCCTGTTCCTTGTATTCTGATGGAGATACACCCTAATACATATCAGTGAAATTATCTGTTTTGGAAAGCAAACACCTTCCACTACTTTTGTACTAAAAAAAAATCTATTAACACTCTCTTCATGCTAAATCAAGGAGATCATCAGTCCTTTTGCCCCCACTTATCATCACAGGGATTTTCAGTTTTCTCCTAGTCTCACCGTGAGACCTCAGAGATAACTGTATCCATGGCACAGAGCAGCTCTGCAAAGTGCACACAGCCTCCTTCCAGCAAGGCTGGGACCAGCAGGCACACAGAACCATGGCCATGGGATAGTTAGAGTTGGGGGGGATCTCGAAAGCTCATTTAATGTGACCCCCTCCACAGTGAGCAGGGACATCTTCAGCTACATCAGATTGCTCAGAGCTCTGTCCAACCTGAGCTTGAACACTCCTGAAGCAGCCTTAAGACTTGCAAAGGAAAGCCCTGAGGCAGGTTGAAGACTAGCAAAAGGTATTGTCCACACCAAGGTATAGATTTTCCAAAGTCTTTCCTTTTCCTTATTATTTTTTCTTTTTTCCTTTGGGAATGAAGGTGCTGGCAATCCGAGCAAGCTTCTAAGACATGTAATTACATTCTATCATGTTACATTCTCCTTGCAATTGATATTTACAGCAGTGACACAGTAAGAGACCATGGACAGTCTTGCAAGTAGACAGCAGCAGTACTATATTATTTAAGGCCTTAAACACTGGAATTAAAATGCTAGAGTGTATGTGTGCTGTACAAAAAGAAAAAAAAAGGCATTTACATAGGGAACAGAGGGAAGAGCTGAAAAGAAAAGAAATCAATCAAATAGGGAGGAAATGTGACAGAGTCAGTAAGGCAAAAATTACAGCCTTTCAGTGCTCTTATTAAGGAGGACACAGGATGGGCTCTCAGTCCCTGGCCTGATTGGCATCCCCTGTGAGTTTATGGCAGATGGTGAAGTCCCCCTCAGGAAATGCTGTGTGCAGGAATTCTGAGCAGTTATCAGTGGGAACGGTTTAACAACGACCACATCCAAAGCACAAGGTCATCTCCACTTCAGCCTGGTTAATGAAAGCATTTAGGCTCTTGGAGAAAGGCACATTCTGAAAACATCTTCGTTTACTGCCAGGACTGTGTGACCAAAAGCTGGGAAATCAGGAACCCTCCTCGCAATGTGGTTTGCCATTGCTCCATGTGGCACCCTGGCATTCCTGTGCCAGCGCCATAGGAAAATGGTGCTTTCTAAACAAAACCTTGTTGAGAAAAGTTCTTGTTTGAGCATAAATCCCTGACTGTCTCCAAACAAATGGAAAGCTTGTAGTTAAATACAGAGTAAGTGTGGGCTATTTCCAAATATCCACAGCTCTCTGTTTGATGGAATGAAACATGTTTGCCAGAGACAGCTGCTTCTATTCTAGTGTTCTGACAGTGATATTAAAAACCTCTTTCTTTCTCTTTCTTTCTTTTTCTTTCTTTCTTTCTTTCTTTTTCTTTCTTTCTTTTTCTTTCTTTCTTTCTTTCTTTCTTTCTTTCTTTCTTTCTTTCTTTCTTTCTTTCTTTTTCTTTCTTTCTTTCTTTCTTTTTCTTTTTCTTTCTTTCTCTTTCTTTCTCTTTCTTTCTTTCTTTCTTCTTTTTCTTTCTTTCTTTTTCTTTCTCTTTCTTTCTTTTTCTTTCTTTTTCTTTCTTTCTTTTCTCTCTCTTTTTTTTCTGTCTCTCTTTCTTTCTCTCTTTTTTCTTTTTCTTTTTCTTTTTCTTTTTCTTTTTTTTTTTCTCCCCTCCCTCCTTTTTCTTTTCCTTAGGTTTTTACTGGAGAGGTTATAACACTCAAATCCTCCTAGATTAAAATAATGTCATCCCCCCTTGAACTAAATAAGCATCCTTGGCTGCCTAGTTCCACTGAGTCCTATGTGTCTGTGCCACTGTATGGTCTTTGAGGAACTGAATTGTGCACTTGGGCCTAGACTCAATATGTGCATGTAACAGGTTGTGGGGCACAGGGTCTGTGCTTAGGAGGGAGAAACTTCTGAGCTTCTTTCACGTGCATAAATAACTCAGTTTTACACATCTTACCAGGCTGACACCTTCTGAGCTTTGTTTGTCTGGTGGCTGCAAGATCTAGCTTCATTGTCAGGAGAAGTTTGGAAGGAAAAGGGAGAGGAAGAAGATCCACAGTTAATAATTTTTGGTAAGGACTTGATCTGCCCAGCCCACTATGCATTTATGAATCTAAAAATCAAGAAGATTCCCGACATACAAATCAAAGTTTTGTTAGTGTAAAAAATTTGCAGCCTATGCAGACTGGTTGCCTGTTTGAGCTGAAAACAAGTTTGATTTATGAGACAACATAAATTGTGGGTTTGGATCATCCTGCAGGCACGCTGGCAGAATATGGTGTTAAATTTTCCCCCTTAAATCCATTGATACTGTGAACTTCACTACAATGGCCTTTAGACTGTATCCACACAATAACTGGCAACTGCTGTACTTCAGCATGAGTTCCTGCTCATCAGCTCACCCACAGCCACTGCCCATGATCACAACCCCAAAGCGAGTGCAATTGCATCATGGAAGCTGACATGCTTTGCTTGGTCTTTGGAGCAAATGCCTAGAAGGTAAAAGAAAATAGTTCAATTTCTTGACATATATCTGCTGAGAACAGCAGTGTAAGACTATGCTTCTAAAAGGACACTAAATGTGCTAGGTTTTCAGTTCTCACTTGGATTTGGATGATGTGATTTTTAAGGGTGCCCAGAAAATCTCAGGAAAAAAAAAAGACACCAAGAAGAATCCTCACTGATAACTTTGAAACCATACATTTCCAGTCGTGAGGAGACACACAAAGCTTTTAGTGTATGAGGGCTGAACTATCTTACAAGAGCCAAAAACCTTTCTAAGATGCCATTTAATACAGATTCATTCCTAATTAACTCTCCTTTGGACACTGCTCCTAAAGCCTGCAGATATATTTGGCTTTAAAATACAACAATAAACAGGCTAAAAATGTAGAGCTGTTAATCAGCAACATCATTTATCTGATCCAGTATTTATTAGCTCATTTAAAATTTGAGCTGATATTTGCTGTTACTTCAATAGGATGGAATGCCTTGAATTTAATGAAGTTAGCTATATTTGAAATCACCGATAATAAATGCCTTTCACTGCAGTAGGGTTGGGTTTTCAAAAGGATTTATGAACTGTTAGACCAATGATGTCAGATCAGTGCTTTTGTGGAAACGACCTGTACATGTGACCATTCCAGCTGCCCTCATCTGAATCCTTGGGAAGATAGGGTTTCATGACATGGAAATGAATTGAGCCTCTCAGTTTTGTATGCTATATGTACTGTTTGTCCCCAGACCCACATTCAAATTCCATGTTGGAATGACAACTGGGTGAATAACAGCATCCTTGTCCCCAGCGTAATATTGTTGTGTGGGCTACCAGGGAAGGATAACTCATCCCAGCCAGCCCCACGTTGTGGAGTCTGGAACTGCTGAACCACAGAGTGCATCTGCTTCACAGTGCAAACCCTCACCAGCCTGGTTTAGAAACACCTTGACTCTGTTGGCTGGCACTCCTGCTCCTGATGGTCTGTCTTTTAAGCTGCTGACCATCTCCAAGAAGCTCTTTATGAGCCTGGGGAGACTGAAGAGATTCAGTGACTTCTACAGACTTATATTTGGCCGTTCCTTGCTAAATTCAACACTGGATGTAGCTCCCTCTCCCACATGGCTGTGCCGCAGGTAAGACACCTGCACTGCTGCTGCTCAGAGGTTTCCTAAAATGAATGTATGCATTTTTTATAGATTCCTTAATGTGAAGTGTCACATTCCTGGCAGAGAAAGCATATAGTCTTTTGAAGTATTTGCAAAAAATGTATGACTGATAACTTTTTTTTCCTTCTTCAGGTTCCCCTATATCTGTGACTAAGTGGTGGGGTATTTGCAAAATTTAGAGAGGGATCAGAAACATGGCACTGCATTTGAGGTTCATTTGTAGAAGGTAAAGTAGCATATGTTATGAGTCAGTTAATCTCTTTAGGGCTTTATCCAGCACAAATTAGGCTCTGTGGTCACCGAGTCACAGCAGGCTGTGGGCCACTGTAGCCTTGGAGCTTTATTCCGATTCAGCTGCCAAGAAATGAACTGCTCTGTGGGCGCAAAAATTGGCTTATGCTCTGTGAGCTCCAGCCAAGCGTGAGCAGTTTCAGAGGCTGCCCTTTCTCTGCGCACAGCTACATGATTTCCTTCTTCCCACCTCTCCAACAACCTTGATGCTAAGATGCAGCCCCTAGAAAATAAAGAAGGTGCTAATTCAGCCTCGTTAGAAATCAGTAAAGGTTGTGAAATAGTTTTAAAATATGTGGAAGCCCTCATTGCTTTGGCTGGTACAAATGTTCTCTGCAGGGATTAGCTCTGTGCTGCTGTTGGAAGCAGGAATTGTCTTTTTTTTCTGTTTGCTAGTTTTTCATTTTGTTTTTTCGCTAGTTGCCCTCAGTCTATATCTGGAGATACTCTAGAGCCAATAAAAATAAAATGTCTTAGGTGTGTAATGGAGGCTTGAAAAATCTCACTTTTAATTCACTTAACAGAGACACTAACCAAATCATAGGGAAGTCACAGGTGCTCACACACAGGTGTCAAGAAGTCTGGCCCTACATGCAACTTCCTTCCCTATTTAATTCTTGACCTTGGTAAAGAACTCATCATTTCTGCACTATATATTGCACATAATAAATGAGGCTATAAATAGTTGCCTGTGTCACAGCAGTAGTGTTGAGATCAGACGAGTACTTACTCTTTGCACAAATTACAACAAAAATCAATTTATTGTTACCCTATTTGTTTTTACCATGTTCTTTATTTATTTATACCATCCATATGAATTAATGACTAGCAAAAACATTGCTTAGTTATTTTCACTTCTACTCTTAGTGATCCCTTTAAGTGATCATTCCTGAAGAAGGGGTTAATTTTGATACATTTAAGTAAAAAATATACAGGATGTGCACAAAAGTGTCATCCTGAACACTTCAAGACATTACTTGAATATCAATGACAAGAAGCTGTTGTCACTGATGCTTGGCCAGGAAACATTGCCAGAGGAGGCCAGACACAGGGCTAAATGCCACCTTGTAAAAACAGCAAGGACTCCTCATTTCTGTGCAGCAGGAGCAGGAGGGCATGTGGAGCAGGAGTCCAAGAAACAGTTGGGCTGGGTATTGACATATTATTTCAGCTGAGCACCCACAGCCCTGCCTTCCTTCCTACAGAAAAGTGCCTAAAGCTGTGATGCTGCATGCCGTGGACTCCTGCATCCCAGCTCAGGTTCAAGAAAGTCTCCTGCTTCAGGCTATTTGGGATTCAAAATCTGAGTGCCTTTTTGTGTAAAGTAACCTGAGAGATCTGGTCTGGCAGGTGTGCTGAGATCACACACACACATTTGTTGGCAGCCCTGACTTCAGCACGAAGCATGGCAACCACCGTACTTGAGCTCAAAAACACAGCCAGAAGATAAAGTTCCATTTCAAACTATTCGTGGCATTGTAAAAACCTGTCAAATTTAGGTTCAAAATGAACACCTGGTAAGATTTAGAGTTGGTAAAACCTAAGATTTTACTTATCAGGTAAAGAAAGGCACAAGGAAGCTTCTTGCACCTCTTGCCTCCTTCCCTGTCTGGCTCCAATATTTTGTGTTCAGTCAGGATTGTAACACAGCTGCCACAAGTCCATTTCTCATCAACTACAAATTTTTCATCACAGTATAAATGTAAATATAAAAGGAAGTCTTTCTTCACTCTCTTTATTATCTAAATAATGGGTCAGGTAAGCAGCAGCCTAAAACAATGTGTTAAGGGATATTGAACCTCATGACCCAAGATAGAAATCTAGTAGCTTGCTTATATATATACATCTGCAATTTGCCAAATGCATTTTATCTGTGATTAGTTTTCCAATTATTCCACTCTGTACCAAGTAACAGTTGCAAAAATATACTTGGACTTAAATGTATGCAGATGTTTAAGGGGTTTGCTATATTAGGGCATGTGGTACTGACCCTAATACATTCATGTGGCATAACTGGTAGAAATATTTCATCTGGTCCTGGTAATCCTTCATTATATTCTTCATTTACAGATGCTGTAACCTACATAGGATTGCCTCAAAAGTACTCAGGTACCTGTAGCAAGTCAAACTAGCTTAGGAAAATCTAAAATTTTATTTTCTGCTCTTACTGAGGAGTGCTGGTCTATATAAGGCACAAATAGAGACAGTTTTCCAAGAGATTTGCCAAATATTTGTTACATTACAATTGTCATAAACCCATGCTTTTATTATTATTTTTATGACTAGATCCCATAAAGGCAACAATTGAATATGTTCCTGCAAAGTTCTCTGACTGTTAGGAAATGTGGAACCTTCAACACAGAAAGTCTTTGGAAGGCAAAGTCTTGAAGGACTGGACCTTTCAGATGGAGCTACTCCTGTCCTTTTTATATACATTACACACAGCACCTTGACTTCTGCTTTAAGATTAGAGCAACCAAAAGGAAGGCTTCCAGCCTTTCCACTGGGTCTGGTGAACTGCAGATCCATGACATGTATATTTGTTCAGCATCTGATGTTGTATAGTCCCTGCAATTAATACAGCCACAAGAGCAGTGATGTAAACATAACACAAAATCATTGGCACAAAACATAAAAGAGATGAGTAATTTATGAATATTGCTTTTAAATCTATATTAATCACTGTTCAGGGGAAAAAACAAACCAAAAACATTCACTGAGATCTATTTGCTTTGCAGTTAAATAAAATTTAGGATAGGGCAAAATGCTTCTTAGCAATAAAATTTTCCTTTAATTCTTACAGATTCGATAGAGAAAAAAAGATTAGTAAATTCCAAGACAGAATTCCAAGTATGCATGAACAACAGTACATGACAGCACGACTCAACAGTACAAGCAGCAGGTATGGCCAAGATCATTAGAAAGAGACTTTCAGTGCAGAACAATGCTGTCAACTGTCCTGTCTGTGAAGGTGACAAAGCAGGAGGAGCTGCTGGGCTACCCCTGGAATTAATGTGTGCATTGTGATTTCACAGCCCTGACACACAGCTAAACCATGGTTATAACCAAAGAGCAAACTTCATTTTCCTACATAGAACTCACATCCCACAGCTCTTGCCACAGAGTTTTTCTGGATGGTACTAAGCTGGATGCCTGCAGAAAGTTTTTATACTATTAAGGCAGACTTCTGCTCCTCCATGGATCTGTTTTACTAAAGCTTGGCTACTCAGATATGTTGTAATGAAACAGTGCACATGGCATGCTGCTCTGTGTCTCCTTTCCTTTTGAATAATAATCCAAAAGCCAGGAAAGCATATTGCTTTTCACTGATCAGCATATAACTTTGTTCAAAGTGGGTCAGACCATCATGCAAATATACGAGGATCAGCCCACCACTGTGGAAAGAAAAGCCTGGGGAACAGAAACAGACTTAAGGATGACTACATATTCCTTGAGGCTTNGCCTTTGTAGTTTTGGGTCCTGGTTTGCATAGTTTCTGATATCTCCATTCAATACCACTGATGTTCTAGAAATTAGGCCAGAAATCATGCTGTGATGGGAGTGACAGGTGCCTACTTGGATAACAGCTGAAATGCTCTCTTTGTGGTGGTAGGGAAAAGCCCTGGGCTTTTCATCCTGAATGTGTTCTTTACTGAAGCAACAGATTTGGGTTTGGTTACATCTTTCATGAACACTTTTTCAATAAATTAATCAGAAGCTTCAGGGGATTTAAGGTTTTTTTAAAACAGATCAATTCTTTTGCAATTCCCTTCTCAGAGCTTCAAAACTGGATTTCTTCCCATGCAATTTTTCATTTTTGCAAAATTGAAGATCCCCGAGCCAATGCAAAGACAGGGTCTGTACTCCCTTTGATCAGAATTTGCCTCATAGCCACTGTCCGTGGGGTCCAGTGAGTGCTCCATGCAACTTGCCCAATTCAAATATCTGTGTCAAGGATTCAGAGTCACCGAAATCATGTATGTCTGAACCACAATTCCTCCAGCCTGTTAGCTCCAAACACCATCTTGTCTCAAATTGCCCCTCTAAGTTTGGACAGGCTGAATAATCAGCAGAGCTCCTGCAGTGCCCTCTGAGGGCACCTGGGGAGCTGCATACTTTTCCAAATTCCTCTTTGGACTAGTTTGGCTGCTCCCAATAGCTATAGTGAATTGCACACCTTGCTTTGAAGCTTCCTGATCTTGTTTGGGAAGCCAGTTCATAGTTAATAACTTTCT
This sequence comes from Drymodes brunneopygia, assembly GCA_013400955.1. Classification (NCBI taxonomy): domain Eukaryota; kingdom Metazoa; phylum Chordata; class Aves; order Passeriformes; family Petroicidae; genus Drymodes; species Drymodes brunneopygia. The sequence goes on along the minus strand of VZTZ01014956.1, from coordinate 1,377,472 downwards.
TATATTCAGAAATAAAGAGCATTGAAATCACCAATAAGCTCATGCTGTGGAGGACTTCAAAAGACTTAACGCTGGATAAAGAGGGTTCAGGCAGAGCCTGGAACTGCAGCTAGAAGTATCCCCTCTGTTGCACTAAAACAGGAGGAGAGGGTATAGGTATATATTGTTTCAAGCACTTTTCTTGTTAGCCAATATGGTAGTAGCCTTTTGTAAGGATGGACCCAAAGGGGAGAACTGAAGTCCCTACAACCCCACAAAACCATCCTACACACCATATACTGCATCATTTTTAAGGATTCTCCATAAAACAGGTGCACAAAAGGCACGTTATTTGTGCTCTTTTGCTGTTTGCACAGTAAAAAAATCAAGGCAAAGGAGACACAAGGGCATAGTCATAGCTCATAACTTTTTACAACAAATACACAAACGTACCATTCCTAGCAATATACTTTCAATCTCTCTTGTCTTATTTCTGGTTATTTCTATAATATATATAGCACCATGTGAACCATTAGAGGTCTGGCAAGCACTTTGAAGTTCTGCTGATGAGATACCTGACACGGACACAAAAGAGATGTCAATATTTCTTGAGTGATCTTGACTCAGACAGGGTCTAGGCATAGTCCTCACAGTAAGACACAAGGTTTCAGAACCTGAGAAATCCTGTTAATATTAATGAAAGCATACAAGACCTTGCAGGGATGTAGAAAGCAACTGTGGTAGGAGAGCAGTGTTTGGACTGAAGACAATATTGTAAAGAAGAATTGAAAACTGAACCTACTAGTTCCGAGCAATGTCAAGTCTCCTGGTGCTGAGACTGCCTTGGAAACACTGATATTTGACTGTTTCAAGTTTGGTTTTTCTTCTGATTAAAAAAAAAAAAAAAAAGAAGCTTTTAGTTTTTTTCTTTTTCTAGCTAGCACAAGACCTCAGTAGTCTTTAACAGGAAATCTCTCAAGACTCAAAATCAATAGAAGCTGAAAAGGGTAATCGTGGTAAGGGCTTTTCTTTTGGAATCCCTTGGCCAGAGACAAACTTTGCATTTGCCAAGAATATATATATACTCCAAGTAAAAGCATGCATATGCAGTAGGGAAAAGGAAAAGGACAGTCCAGCTGATGTGGGTTGACAGCAGATTTGTGGTTTTTCAGTCTGGCAGCCCACAGAAAATTTCTAAGGCATCTGCAAAGGGTAGCTAAGAAATAAAAGGCTTTTGTAAGTAGGCTAGAACATGGTATACAGAGGTCTACACTTTCCACAGAAAAACTTGCAGGAGTTTGAAACTGAAAGAAGTTGAAAGCCACAGGAGTGGAAAGGCATTTGAAAGAAAGACAGAATGGCTAACAATATAAGTTATAAAATTGTTAATATCCAAAAGTCTTAGAGAGAAACTAGTGTACATACACACTTTCTGAAAGATGGCTTCCAATCTGAGGATCATAGAACCATGGAATGTCCTGAGCTGGAAGGGACTCACAAGGAACAGCAAGCTCACAGGTTAAAAAAAAAAAAGGGCAACAACCTAGGGATTCATCTGAAACCTATATTTCACTTACACCTGATGTCAACACTAACTACAAAAACAGACTAAAGTATAGACAGTCATATCTGCATAGACAGTTATATATGCAAACAAGGGATTACACTCAGATGTGAATAAAGTATGAAATTCTTGAAGGAAACAACAAGCATGCTAGTGGTTTTTTGTGCTGTATCCTGACCAAAAAAAAAATTAATTTTTTCTTTTGACATTGTTATCTGGAATACAACCCTTTGACAAAGTTCAGTTGAACAGCTTCGCTGTTGACTTCTGACATGGTCTCACATGATTTGGTTGGAGCGAGCTTAATACACCCACAGGGCTTTCTCATTATACCACCTCACTGCACAGGCTTCCTATCTCTGGAGAGTGATGACCATGTTCCCTTTCACGAACTGGCTTATTTTGTCATCTGTTGTGATGCACTGGAGTCAGATGGTTTCTACCTTGAAACATTGAGCATACTTGGAAAGAAATCCATTTTGTCTTGTGAAAGCAACCACCCTTTGGAGACCATCAGAAGTGATAACATCTCAAATTGCCATCTCATGCATGAAGTGGAAATGCAGTATAAAAATTTACTAAACAGAGAAATTGAAATCTTCTGAGTCCACTCAACAGAACAAAACACTTTTACCTGTGCTGAATCAACCCAAACTAAAGCAATCCTATTAGATTTTTGCTAAGGAAAGAGAGTCAAAAGAGATTAAAAAAAAAAAAAAAAAAAGACACGACATTTTGACATTGTAAAAACAGCATTTTTCATCTAAAAATAACTGCAATCCCTTTTACCTGAAAATTCTAAAAGAAACGAAGATCATCAATTCTGATTCACAGCTTTGTTTTTCTTTCCCACCAATTTTTATGCCTGCAATAACTTTGTGAGTGACAGAGAATTTGTATTACATGGCTAAAAGGTATCAGCAACTGCCATTTACTACAGCATTGGTTAAATACTGATCTTTCACCCACAGGGGAAGAAATTACATTGTTTTATGGAAGATGGCACCTGGTGGCCATGGTAGCTGATGATCAAGACAAGCAAGAGTGGACCTGGGCTCAACTGGTGTATGTAGGCTGAGAGTCTGGCCCCAAAGGCAGCAAGAAAGTGTGTGCAAGGACAGAATCACAGAATGGGTGAGGCTGGAAGGGACCCCTGGAGGTCATGTAGTCCAACCTCCTTGCTCAACAGGGTCCCCTTGAGCAGGTTACTCAGATTTGTGCCCAGATGGCTTTTGAATGTCTTCAGGAAGGGGGACTCCACAGCCTCCCTGGGCAGCCTGTTCCAGTGCTCAGTCACCTGCACAGTACCTCATGTTCAGGTGAAACATGAAACACAGAGGAGCAAGACAAAAGAAAGTGGTGAACCAAAGAAAAACACTTTTGTGTCGGCAGCCCTGAAAAAGGGACAAAGTTCAAGGCATTTGAGGCATTGGATTTTTAAACTGTGCTCAAGAGCTGTCTCTAGGAGTTTCTGTCAGGTTCAGGGAAGCATAACTTTGTGAATATTCATTGTAAATAAGCAGGACAGCCCCCAAAAAAACTGTCTGATTTCTGTCATCAATTTCTCCTCTTAATGGAAACCTGGCCAGTCCCCAAATACTAATGGCTTGGGCCAGAGGGTAGTGATCAAAGAAATTACTCTAGCAAATGCCATATAGTTTGTAGAGATTAAGCAAGTGATCCAGGCCTAGCAGGACAACCACCTTTAAAGCTCATTGCTATAAATCCCACTGCCTTCAGCAGAAATTAGAGGTGCACTTAACAGTCAAGCTCTACTATAATTATTAGGATAATATTGCTCAACACTTACTGACCACAGATGAAAATATATTTGCAAAAAAATTCAGTAGAGTTATGGACAATTAACCGCATTTTTAAAATCCAGATAACAGGCAACCAGCTAAAACATCAAGAGAGGTGCAGTTCTCTGAATAAATGACTATTTTTTTTATAAATCATCACTCCGCTTCTGATTTACAGACAGATAAGTGTGGAATGCATAATGATCTCTAACAGATGGGAAGAGTGAATTCTTTATACTGTGAATATTAATCACTTCATTATTTTGCTTATTTCTACATCTCCTGCTTTCTGCTCACCTCTACTGGAGTGGTTAAATGTAATTTCAATATTAAAACCCATCATCCTAGGTTGAGAGCCTAGGGTTAATTACAATGCTAGGGTTAATTACAATTTGTTCTTTTTGCTAGTCACAGTTTTCACTCTGGGCATACCATTACCTGTACACAATAATGAGGCTGCCAGTGACCTGGGTGGCCAGAACAGCCCTACAAAATTAGAGGTGCTGTACCATAAAGGAATGACATCTGAGTAAACAAGGCTCTAGCATGTCTGCTTGAAACCCAATTATTTTTCTACTGTTTAGGAAAGCCTACATAGCTCCATTTATTATGAAAGAATGACACAACACAGCTACATGAATGGAAAACTTCATATAAAGCTCTTTTTCTTCTATGCACTCACACTTTCATGTTCGCTTTTACAGGTTCTCTGAACAAATATAGCCCATTAAAAAGCTCCAAGCACTCTGCTTGGATAATATTTGTAAAAGGACCTGAGGGACTGGGAAACCAAACAGTGAAGATTCCAATGCCTGTCACTTCAGAAAGATTTCAACTAAATGTTCAAAACCTCAGAGTCTCAGAACCACTTGAATGGTATTGGCCATGAATGGGATTTGGGCTTCTTTGAAATCATAGAATCATAGAATCAAATTTAGGTTAGAAGAGATCTTTAATATCATTGAGTCCACCAGTTAACTCAGTACTGCCAAGTTACCACCAATCCATGTTGCCAAGTGCCACATCTATACTTCTTTTAAATCCTTCCAGGGAAGGTGACCCAACCACTTCCCTGGGCAGCTTTTTCCAATGCTTGACAATCCTTTCCATGAAGAAATTTTTCCTAATATTGAATCTAATGATGGAAAGTGGCTCAGTAAGCACTTCTACCAGCTCCCTCAGTACCCAAATCTTGAGCTTCTTGCACATTCACTAAGTAGAGAGTCTTTTCACCACATCAGAGAGAATACCTGAGAAATGGAGGAGGAAATCAAATCCCGATCCAAATTTCTTGCACTTCAAATATTTCTTCAATTAATACTGTAAACATTTTTTTGCATGAATGGTGCTTAATACTATTTATTAAAGGGATTGATAATAGAAGTACTGCAAAGAATGGACTCACCTTCTGATTTTACTTTCCTTTGTAGACCAGTTCTTGTTTCATTCTTTTTGCAATTTTCCAAAGAAATGCTATACAGGAAGAACTGACAGAATCATCAAGTGGAATGATTAATGCAGCAACTAGGCATCTGCATATGATGCATAGGGACAGCTTTATCATGAAGAGTAATAATAAAATCCTATGTCTGGTGGTATCTGGGGTGTCTGATATGAACTGTACCCACCACAGAAATGCTAATGACTCTAACTGATTTTCTGCCTCCTGAATGTCTTTTAAAACTGCGTCTTCTCAGAGCTGGAAGGGACTTACTGTGCTTTCCTAATTTACATGGCAAAGAGACTTTATTCATCTCTGGTGTCAAAGGTAATTGTTGGGCTAATGAGATTTTATATCAGACATTTACCCAGCTAAATAAACAGACCAGACTCAGCTTGTAAGAATGGCCAGGAGATTAATTTGAAATGTGCAAAAAAAAGTGGAATTTGGGGAAAGTATTTCTTGCTGCAATATGCAGAAAAACTGCAAAACTGAAAAAGGCAGAAGCTTTTCTGTCATGTGGTGTCAGTCATAGAGCTCAGGCCAGGCTGGATCCCTGAAGAATACAAAAATAGCTTTCAACTAATTCAAACTAATGAAGTAATTGAAAGCAAGCACTGATTGTCATCTTTGATGTGAATCTGCATGGAGAGCAGGGAATATGTTTCTCTCATAGGGGAGAGGGAAGCCTTCACATGTGCAGAGAGCAAGGAAACATGCTATGGAAACCCCAGCCTGGTGTGGGAAGGCAAGCAGTGAGTGAATGAAGTGTTTGCCCTTCCCTTCACCCACCCCAGCCTGACTCATTCCAACATTACCCTGCTCTCCTCTTGCTCTCCATCCCTCTCCACATGGTTCATTGTCATTGCTTCCCCTAATCCTTGCCACACCAGTTTCCATCCAAGCTCCTCACCCCAATCCCAGCCATCAGACATCAAAAGCACATTCAGTTCTCAGCTCCCTGTTCCTTCTCCTGCACCTTGCCCAGTCAGTCCCAGTCTCCTCCCAACCTGGATCCTTGTCCAAGACATGCCCATCTCACCTCCAGCGCTGCAGTGACCTGTTCCTTGCCCTCTAACTCCAATCCATATCATTTGGGTCATGTTTTCACTCATTCTCCACAGTTTCTTTGCCCAGGCTCAACAATTCTGGTCCCTCTCTGTTCACTCTCCATATGACAGTCCAGGTCTGGTGGAAGCTGCTGGCCTGAGGGCTGCTAAGGTACAAGGCCATTAGAAAGAGTTCAGGAGGGACTCACTATTTTCATGCCTGGTACCCGGTGCACCCTGTCCCCAGGCAGCCAGGCAAAGTCTTATTAATGAAAGTAACAGATATTCTTAGCAAAATAAAAACATGAAACAACAACAAATTGTGGGTCCCATCTCCGTTACTGAAGTATTTCCACCCTTGCTGGATGCTTTAAAGTCCTGAGGCTTAGGCAGAAGAAGTTCAAATAAATAAGACCCTTTAGCAAAATTATTTGGACATAAACTGCCACCTTAAGTTTGCTCGCTGGAGTTTGGGGACAGAGATATTAATACCAGAGATAGTCTCTTTGAGAAAAACAGCCAAAGAAGACTGGGAAAACCCTCCAGAGATTCTCTGAAAGCAACAGAGGTTCTCCTGAAGGGAAACAGAATTTAAAGGCTGAAGCAGAAGAAAGTACTACACTGAACCATGAAAACACTAGGGAAAATGGAGGGCCAATCACTGTATCCAAATCCACCGTAAATTTTGGCCTAATGCTGACACAAGAGATATCTGGAAGGAAGCTGGGAAAAGCATTGAGGGGATAGTATGAAAGAAAAGGTGCTTGGTCTTGGCATGACAGAATGAATTTTCCTTTCTCATAAATTATTTTGCCAGCTCCCTTGCAATGCTCCCTTTCTTCTGCCCTTGATTTGCATAATCTCTTTCTAGGGATTGTAGTGGAGCCTGTATTGCCCTTTTGGCTCTCAAGGAATCATTATTTCATTTTTCTTTATAGAGCTTTCTTCCTTAAGGGGACTTTTTCCCTAAGCCTAGCAATACAATAAACCCAGAAAATTCAGTGATCAGTGCCAAGGCAACATGTTAAAGACATCACAATATACTATACTATGGAAATCTACATTTAGGTCTTGCGCAGAAACTTAGCCTAGGGAAATGCTACAGAAAAAAATGCTGTGGCATTTTAATGTTGGTGGTCTCAGCTTAGACTAAAGATAGAATTAATACGACTATCCATCATTCCTCTTCCTATATACAGGTCCTTGGCTAAACAGAAATGTTTCAAAAGAAGTGAAGCCTCAGAATAAATCTAGCTTCTACTTGTGGGGCCAAACATGGCCCCATTGCTCCTGTCAGTGGAAGATGTAGCTTCCATTTGACAGTCATTCCAATACAATACAGGGATTCCTATTTCTCCATTAATGGAAAAGCTATGCTTGTGTGAAAGTATGTATTTCTGTAGGGAATGAACTAACACAATCCCAGTGAATTTGCATGTGAACCTTCCTGGTTTCTCGCGCTATGCCTGAGGACATTTAAATAAATATGACATGCAATGCAACAGTTAGTTTAAGACAAAGACTGCATGCTGTGTTTCTCAGTTCCCCAAAGGTCATATCCTTTGGCAGGGATAAACCTCCTGATACTTTTCCTCGGGAGGTCAGAATGCCAAACAATAGAAAATTAACAAGGAAACCTTCCCCAGGTGACAGGTGACAGTCCTCCCTTCCAAACTCATACATTAAATGTGCAAGCATGCTGTGAAATAAACAGGACACACAGAGTGGCTGAAAGAACATCCACATAATAGTAAACTTAATGTTGCATGAACTGATATGCTCAGCATTTGTTTTGAAAATTGCTTGTATTCAGTCCTTTTGCCCTTGTTTGGTGAAATTGACAATCCATGCTCTGAAAGGATCCAGAACCCAAACAGAGGAAATGCCAAAGGCCCGCAGTGACACAGAACAGAGCACATGGATGTCAGCAGTGCACCCTGGGCTTCTACTGATGCCCAGGAATTTCCTATCCTGTGATAACAGGTCAGACATTCTGCATTACAGTACCCCAATGGTCCCCCAGAAAGTCCACGTCCTTCTCACAACTGAGGTTCAGCAAATTCCCATCAGGAAGAGTAAATTCCACCCTGAAGAAAGCAGCTGCTGAATGGAAACTGAGGCATGGAGGGTAAAGTGACCTATAAAGGTACAGTAGATTAACAGCCTAACTTTAAAGCTGAGTCTTGTGACTTTCAGCCTGGTGCTGTACCCAGGGCCCCATCTCTCTGCTGTGCTTATACTACCAGATCCTGCTCAGACGCTCACTGAAAATGAATTAAAAAACTATTGGCTTAGTGGTCTTCTGACTGTGCTCTCTAGTTCCAGAAATAAGCTTCCCTGTTTACTTAGAAATATCTACAAAAGGCATCAAAAATACCCCATTAATTTTATGTTCATTAACTTCTCATACATGCTTGATTAATTTGTGTGTATGTGGAGAATGCTGCCATTAATGAAGTTGACACCCTTTCATCTGGATCAGAGCGCCATGGATCTACTGGGGAACTGGCCTGGGCTGCACAAAGACTTATGCCTTGTTAATATTTATTCACTGTGTTAGCAAATGCATTTCTCAGACCAGAAAAATAATGCTAGTGTGTTTTTCCCTTTTTCCCATTCCTTCCTTACATTTACCTGACTCCCATGCTCTTTTTTTTTTTTTAGGAAATATAATATTCATAGATTCTGACGCTGTTCATTGAAGAAATGACAGAATCCCCTGTATCAGCAAATAAATGGAGCCTTGAAAACAAGCTCAGAGATTTCTCCTCCATTCTTTCAGGCAAGAGAAAGTTCATGCCCACAGGTTTGCTGCAGAGAAGCTCAGCAAACTCATTAATACTCCAGGAGCAGGCAATCAATCCCTTAAGGTCATCTGGTGTTGGCTTCAGATTATGGAGATTCACCCCTGAGGCTGAAGGCTGGGTTTTGTGTCTTCTCTCCCCATTTCACATAATCCTAGACTGTGGTTGGGGCACTTTTTTTTCTTTTTTTACAGAAAAAGGCATCATAAAATGCAAAGAGGCAGAATAATACTCCCTCTGGAAGTAAAGGATGCCCTACTACAAAAAAATCCTAACCTCTGAAGCGCATAAAATACATAAAATGCCTACATAAAATGAGAGCATACATTCAGGGCAGAAATGTTATGAAAGGTAAGAATGCTGCAAGGCACTTTACACCCTTTTCTGTACCTGTAGGCTTGTGGAAGCACAGCATGTTTACACTTGGAAACCAGAAGAATGGGTAATTAGTGAGTGAAACTTCATTTTCTTTAACTTGCTGTTCTAGCTGCCCTGTTGCTGTCCTCAGCATCCACGATAACCTCTTGAGCCTCAGCTCTATTCATCAGTTAGGAGCACCCCCAATTAAAACACTTGCAGCCTAAATCAGAGAGCTGTTCTCTATACATAAGGCACTATTTTTTGTAAAGGGGAGGATGCCATAAAAAATGTCTGGTTTCATAATGTGCACTGCTAGTGGATGCAATTTATTTTCAGCACTATCTGCATTCTTTAGTTAACAACAACTCTAGATTAAGGCCAGTTTACTGACTTGCAGTATTCTGTTTGCTAGTGCAAGAAAGGACAGAGTAAAACACAGGATGCCAAGAATTCAGGGAAAAGTATGTACTGAAAAAGCACACTGCTTCTTCCCAAATAGCATGGGGCTTTCAGATGGCGCCAGACAGAATGAGAGACCCACACAGACATCTTCAAAAGGCTGGTGCAAGCGCTGCAGGAGGGAAGCAGGTCATGCAGTGCCACGGGAGGCCAGGAGAAGGGCTGGGGTTGAAGCAGAGGGCGCTGGGTGCACAGCTCATGGCAGCCTTTCATGCAGTGATGTGGAGTGAGCACTGAGCTCTGCTGCAGCCCCAGGCCTTTGTGGCTCCCCGTGATGCTGCTTTGTTTATCCAGTGAGGACCCTGCCTCCTGGGATCCACACAGCTTTGTCCCAGCCATCAGGCCGGAGGGAGCAACTGTTTAGCTGCTTTCCACATAAAGTCTTATCCTTTGTGCAGCAAGAGGTACATCCTGGATCAACAAGACAATGCAGTTGAAATAAGTATTATTTGCCAAATGAGCTGGTCCCAGATCACTCCTGGGTGCAGAGAACTGCACAGCCAGAGCAAAGGCATTCATATCCCTGTATTTTTCAGTTTTTAAACAAATTGGCAGCAATAAAATTAGTTTTTGTAGGAAATATCTCCTAAAAAATGATCTCATATGCCCATGGGCTCTGTGGCAGTGGTGGTAGTATATGAGTAAATAAAAGGAGCAAAAATGTTAAATTAATTCCCTAATCAGATGCTCCAAACAAAATGGGGGCCAGTTTTGCTAGAAAAGCTATCTCCAAAATCCACAAGTGCTCCCACAATTGGCAGAAGAGCAAATGAGACTCAGTTTTAATTTTACCATCACATTTGCTAATCTGACACTGACATATTTTATTTGCAGTTATTGCTGAATTACACTGGTGTAGCACAAAGGACAATCAGACTGGAAGATCAAGTATCTTCCATATGACTTGAGGTTTCTTTATATTTTCTTTTTTTTTTTCTTTCTGTCTTTCTGATACCTATTGAAGATTTCACAATGTAGAACCTGGGAAATAAATTGAATCTTGGATTAAAATATGCAATAGTATCAAGAAGAGTGTTAATCTCAGTTTACTAGCTCACATGGAAACTAAATCCCATATCATCCCTTTCAAAAATGATTCAGGCAGATTAAATCTGACAGGACAGCATGGGGTAATTTGTGCTGTGGTAGCATGCAGTGTACTAGTTTTCAGATAATTTCTCATTTCCAGGGCATTTGAACATTTAGCTTTGAAACTCTGACACATAAAAGGGAAAAAAAGCATTTGAGGAAAACTGTTTTCTCTCTTTCGTCCTCACCTTTTAGTTCACTTTTGAAGAAGCGAAGGGATGTGAAGACAGATTGCCATCTATTGGTGTGACCAAGAAATTCTATGAGTGAAAATTGCCTGGTCAAACACATCTCAAGTACCTGATTCCTAAAAATCTAGAAGTACTCAGTTTCTATATGTAGCACTTGCTTAAGCATATTAGATGCTGTCTACCATATACCTACAGCAAATTTAATTACCTATTTAGACAAAACCAGATTTCCCCCTTTTTCTCCCCCAAACAACATACCTGGATTCTCCAGTCAGGTCAGTTTTTAATGCAGTCAATAGGTACCAGGAATTCTTTTTGTATTCTGCTATTATTTACAGAAGCCTTACAAGGGATATCCTAGATCTGAAAAACAAATTAGAAAAAATCAAAAAGCAAAGGTCTTGTTTATAATAGCACAAGAGATTACCTTCTTTACAGAAAAACTCAGAGAAAGGAGAAAGTGGAAAAAGAAAATTAATTTAAGGATTTCAAGGCATAAAGGCATTTCCTGATAGGCAGGAAGAGGAGAGGTTATATCAGAGAAATGGACCGGGAAGGAAGCAAAAAGAGAACATGGGAGAAGAGATGAGACCAAACAACACGAATATTTCATGGTTTTAGTCAGCTGTCCCCTCAACCAGCCTTCCCACCACAGAGTATTTTGTAGCTAATCTTTAAATTTCATTGACTCCCAAAGCCAAGAGCAGACAAGCTGCCTTATGGATGATGCTACCTCGGGTGCATGTCACCACACACCAGCTGAATGTTGTTCTCTCCATCCACCACTTGAGAGGTTTACATGGCATTTTTCAATTTCATTCCCAGTAGCACTGATTATGGATACAACACTGTTTATTCTAATCCACGTACTTTTGCTTAAAGGCAATTATTTCACAAAAGCAGAACTAAAGGAATGACAGCCACCAGCAAAGGGAATGACAGTGATCTCTTTCCCCATCACCGCTGGGTCCTGAGAAAGGACATGTGTTCTGATATTAAGGCTCTTTCCATCTGTGTCCCCACAGTAATTGTTCTTAGCACAGATTGGAGTTTTAGTGTAGGTCATGGTTTCCCATTTTTATTGCTCCAAAAATTCATTTTATAATAGTTCAAAGAGGTATGTCTTTGTTTCCTTTCTTCCCTCATAAAAGGCATGTGTCACCATTGGTTTAGTCATCCAGCCCTATACTGACATTTTCTATCCTTCTATCCATAATCCTTCATCTGCCTTTAGATTAGGTTTCTGTCCTCCTCCTAACCAGACATGACACCTTGGCATAGTCTTCCCTTTTTCTGTTGACATAGAGCACTTTTTACGTTCAGCATGGCCAATATGTGGGAGTTAGAGGGCATTTCCCTAATGCCTTGGGAAATGTACTCTGGAACAAGAATTCACTCTGCAAACCCTATTATTCAAACTGCAGACTGAAAAAAACTTTTTTTCTTTTTTCCTGTGCATGATCTTGGCAAGGAGAGCATGAAATGAGATGGGAGGTAGCTGTTTTCTCTTCCTGAGGGTTGCTGCCACCAGCACTGAGTTGAAGAAGCAGAGGAAAGCTGGAGTGCTACAGCCCAGCAGCACATCCCTGTTCCCTGAGCTCTGGGCTATCACACTGGCTGGTACAAACCAGGGCATCCCCTTTGCTTCCAAGACCACCATTTCTGGGCATCAAATTTCTCTTCAAAAGAAATGAAATTAAAATAGCATGTCCCTGTTTGAGAGACTTTCCATGACTTATTCTCACTGTCAAGAGAAAGTTAAAAGTGACTGGTGTTAGTACATAACTCAATTAGACTACCAGGATGCGGAGCAATAAAGCATCTCAGAGACATTTACCAAGCAGATTGGTTGATGGTAATGCCTGTGAGATCAGCATGGAAATTGCCTTTGATATACATAATGAACAATATTATCAGCGTTGAGTGAAGATTGAACTTCGGACCAACAAAGGGAGAGTGGCTAATTTACTATTAAGAAACTAATTTATAGTGTTATGAGGTTCTATGTCTCTGTTTACCAGGAAATAATACATAGCTCTGATGTTTACTTATTGTGTAAACATTTCCTCAGTTACTGTTCCCCCCAAAAGAGCAGTAGGTGGTACTGTTATTGTATGGGAAGGCTTCATTGCACAACAGCATTTGCTCACTTTGGTACTGTGAAATGAAATGCCAAGCTAAACCACATTACAAGGAAAAAGAGTAATAATTACTAAGTAAACCATAAAATCAGTTTTCTAAAGCAAGAGAGCTTAGTATTAAGAGGAAGAAAAGTCCACCTTGGGGTTCTGCTTTTGTCAATTGATTTTCAAGTGAAAAGGCACTGCAGACCACTCTCAACCCACCTAACAGAGATGCTGAACTTTGCCATCATAACGACTGAGGCGCCAAAGCTCAAAAAAGTCAGGTGATACCCTAAAAAGGAGTTAACCTATGTTACTGTCCACAGCTTGTAGATCCTGGCTCCATACACAGTGAAGACAGAAAAGCACTCCCAGTGCCTTTGAGAAATGCAAGACTTATCTTGCAACAGATTACTTTGGCAAACTGGAAAGAGGCAATGTACATGCCCAAGACACTTTTCTGATATTTGGCAATAAAAAAATTGTTGTAACCACCACTGTGAAAAACCCAGTGAAAGGTGAAGTGTGTGGTAAACATAGGCCCTGGCTCTTGCTACTGGCACCAAGTTTTAAGAGGTGCAAAATTACTGATTTGAATGACAGAGAACCATATCCATGCATTGGACTTAGACTGCATCCTTCTTATATGATCTAATGCCTTTCTGTAAATCACTCATTTGTGTTAATTCATATATGGAAATACCTTTTCTTCAAGTGTCTGCTTTCCTAAGCTTTCAGAAGTCTTGACAATAACTTCGAATCATACCACATCTGTCAGCAGGGAAAGTCTGCTCATTAACATTATGGAATAGCTATCTTAAAGCACTCAAAAGAAATTGTTAAAAAGCTCTTAATGGATGTAATAATAGGCTACTAGAAATATGCAGAGCTAAATGTTGTAAACAGGTGAATTCTGAAACTTTGGAGTCCTGAGAGCTAAGTTTGTAAGTCTCTGTGCTAGCATGAGATGAGTAACACCCCAACTACAGAAGGAGGCTGTGATGATTCATTTCAGATTCATCGCTGCTTGAGTTAGGACAAGGGAATTATCCCAGTTCCACCCCTACCATTCAATTACTTCGACAGATTCAGGGTTTTGTGAAACATTGCAGAGTAAGAACTCCACTGCCATCTTTAAAATGCCTATTCATACTTTAAAATGGTCACTTTAACGATGCTGGTAAAATTTGTTACTCTGTGAATACAGCCAGGAGAGGACCTTCAGTTATTTAAGTCATGGTGGTAGCGTGTATGCAGTTTATATTGGCTATCTACAGAAAGAAGAATTTCCCCTCCTCCACCCCTGCATATTTTCCCAGTATTTCTGACATGAAATCTGCAGCACGACAGCATCTAAGAATTTTCTTTCTACATATTGGACCGTGGTAAACTAAGAATGTAATGAAGGCACAGATCCAGAAAGATCCTAATAAAGCACCACCATTATTCTATTCTCTATCAATATTCACTGTAATTAATCAATAATGATAAGTTTGGGAAAGGGAGCTTGTCATATAACTTCTGCAAGAGATGGCTTGAAGTCAAGGAAGGTTTGTCTTTTCATGTTCTGCCTGAGAATACTGGATATAATCTTTGTTATTCATTCTGGGACAGTATCCATCACATATAAAATTCATATTTCATTAAGTATTGCACTATCCCAAATGTGCACTTCAGAGTTTTGGTTATAGATGGGAGGTATTTTAAGATTAATAATGTAGATTTCATAGACTACAGATCTGGCAAAGGTTATTTCAAAATTCAGGGCTTGATCTTGAAGTCAGCTTCTATTGACCCATTGGCTCTAAGGCACTGTGTACATAAGGAGAGCAAGGCCTGATCATCTGTGTGCAAAGTTTCAGCGTGGTCTGCAGGAGGGGGATCATTACAATAAGCAATATGAAAGCACAGCACTAATGATATGAGAGTACCGACATAACGTAACAGAACCTGCAATCAGGATTCTCCAGTGCAGCTAAGGCCATAGTTTTCAACTTTGTAATCATGCTGAACAGGGGCCTAAACCAGCACAAAAAAATGTCCATCAGTTTTAGTGCAAATTAGAACAAGAGAGTCAACATGATGGGAAGCATCACTGAGAATGTTAGTTCAAGAACTTCCTTCTTCCCAATTTTGGTTTCTCATTTTTTGTTAAGGCTTCCACTCGGCAGATGCAGCAAGTTCTTTTGTAAAGAGAGATGAGTGAAAAATGCCAGTAGACCTTCCTGACAAGGAAGGTAAACCATGTTTTTTCATCCACATACAGAGACGTTTTACTCATTTGGAATGCTGGGTCATATGAGGAGCAGAGCCATAGCATATTCTCATCCTTTTACAAAAAGGCTGTTAAGTCACCATCAAACCTCTGTCATGCAGTGGTATTAGCAGCCCTTCCTACAAACAGCTTCCCCCAGTAAGTCAGTAGTCCTTGCTGGGCTTCCCTCTCAAATACACCGTTCACACTGCCACCAACAAAGGGCATTGCATTTGAACATCTTTCTGTTGTCCATCATCACTTCATAGGGGTGGATTCCACAGCAGACTTCTGTGACTGAGCCTCCTTTCAGGAGCTCTGTCCTAGGGATAAATTTAACTCTTCTTACACATTTTCTCTCCATTTCAAATGGCACAATCCATTTCCATAGTACAATCAATCCTTTTGCTGTCAACTCTTATTTTGAAGGAGCACTTGTTTCTAATCACGTCTCTTCTTTATCTGGTTTAAAAGAACCTGTTAGAACAGAGGAAAGGCTCAAAGACTAATTGCAGTTCTGTGAAATATTCTGATTTTTGTGTTGCTGTGCAACTGATTATTATTTAGCATCTACAGTTGTAAGCCAGTAAATATTAACCAACATTCCTGATCATACACTCTTTTTCAAAGAACTCAAGTCTTTTCTGTAGGCAAGCTCTTTGAACATCACAAGTGCAAGACTGGCTAAGGTCTTTTGTATGAAGAAATTAACATTAAAAAATAAAAGAAATAAAAAAAAGAAATCATCAGGCTTGGTTTGCTAATGTAGACTGAAGTCAAAAACTGAAAAACGCTTCAGCACTTGCAATGCAGCATTGGACACTTTACATTTGTGACCATCTTCACTGCATTTTGCTGAAATACTTCCACTAGCTTTTAATACTAGTTTGTTATTTCTTAACATCTGGATCAGATTTAATAGCAATTACACATGTTGAAAAGAGCTTGGGGTTTGGGGCTTTAAGAGGGCAGGAAAGGTGGCTTTCAGTAGACAAATGAGCATTGAGTCATTCAAAGGGAATCCCATTCAGGACAAATTATTTACCTTTTCCTTACTGAAACGTGGCTCAAAAAAACCCCTGTCCAGTATTTTAGTCCAAGAATTTCAAAACCAGATGGAGCAGAGTTCAAATGCCTAAACTTAAGCATATAGCACTATTTTAGATCTACTGGGATATTCATACATCAGTATGGAGCTGTCAGCCATGTCATCAGGAAGACCCATGCCACTTTGGCTGGCTTCAAGTATTCCAGAGGGAGCACTGAAAATTAGTAGTCACATTTGTAACCCTTGGCCATAACAGCTGAACAGGAGTTGCACAGACATTGCAGCTTACCAGAAGTGATAACAGAGAGTCATTGGTCATCTGGAAAACTTGAAATCTGAGCCTTTAAACTAGCAAGAGCAGCACTAGGTCAAAACCACTGAAAACCAAAATATTAAAGATACAGCAGCCTCAACACTATTGCCTAGGATGGTTGTGTTGGGTGCTGATCTTTACTTACCAGAGGAGCTAAACGGGTTATCAACTCAATTATCAGTAAGCAGAAAATGGAATACAAAATATTGTCATGTGCAGGAAACCCTTGATTGACTTTTATCATGTGCCAGGTGAAAAACTGTGATTCCGGATTAAATTCTCCCCTTGTAGAAAAATGGATTGTGTCCCTACTCATTAAATGGAAATATATTCAATTACATCCCAAAAGAAGGCAACTGCTCCATTACATGCACATGGAAAAGATATTTTAATTCAAATTCTTTCTATTCCAGAAATATTTCCATTAATAATTTGATTCTTTGGGGGGTAGCAGGCAATTTTTTTTTGTCTGCATGTGATCACAATAGTAGTTGTGGGGCCATTAATACAGAAAGTAGACATCTGGAGTGGCATTTACTATAGATTTCTATATTTGAACTACTTTCTATAGGCTTCCTTCATAATCAGGAAGAGAGGGGGAAATAAACATTTTTAAATTTTTTTTTTCTCATGCTAAAGTAGGCCTCAAAAATAGGCCAAAAAACTGCACCTTAGTTAGAAGTGTCCATTTCTCTTCACCAGTAACATAGAACTTTGAGTATCTCAGAAGTAAATGTCAGCATTGCAGATGTCTACAGGTAGGTGAGATTAATTCAGTCCCAAGGATAAGAAGATATGCAGATTATGTTACCACCTCTGAACAGCAATTACCTGTATTATGAGGCATACTCAGATGTGGATTAAATTAAAAGCAAGCTTAATGTGCCTTTGCCTTCAAGCCCATAACAGTCCTGCTACTGCAACATTCCTTCTAGTGGGAAGTAATACACCAGTGATGATATACTGCTATTTAATATGGCAATTTATGACAAGAGTTTGATATCAGTTCTGTAATGCCCCTATTTAATGCATTTTTCAGCATCATGGTTCATCATGGATGTCTACATTAAATATTAGGAGAGCAGCATCTGTCTTGTGGAGAGAATTGCAGTAGAGGTGTTTAAATTGGTATAGATAAAAATGTACAGGTGGGGAAGCACCACAAAGAACCACGTGGCAGGACGAGGCCTAGAAGATTCATGCATTGATGTCACTTAGATCAGGAGGTCATCAAGACTCCAGCACATCTCTATGCTGCTTCTCAGGATACCCAAACTGAGAAAGAAAAGACAGTGTGTAAATCCTGAGGGCTCACAGGAACAGGATGCAGAGACTAATCCCCAGTTTATATGGGGAACAAAAGAGGCATATCCAAAATCACCAACCTAAGCTGAACCCAAACCATATGAAGAGAACCTGGCCTATTTCTCTCATCCTCTGTGTCACAGAATTATAGAATCATTAAGGCTGGAAAAGACCTCTAAGATCATTGAGTCCAACCATTAACCCAGCACTGCCAAGTCCACCAATAAACCGTGTCTATAAGCACCACATCTACACCTTTTTTGAACCCTTTCAGAGACTGTGACTTCAGCACTTCCCTAGGCAGCCTGTTGCAATGCTTGACCATCCTTCCAGTGAAGGAATTTTTCCTAATGTTGAATCTAAACCTCCCCTGACACAACTTGAAGCCATTTCAGTTTGTCCTACTGTTTGTTACCTGAGGGTGTGACATAGACCTGTGTCCCTGTGGCACCACTGGGAATCTCGGTTGCCTGCCTGCACATCAGCATCTTGGTGCTGCAAGGGAAGACAGACTATTTGAACATACATGATTTGATGTTGTATGTGCTTGTGGAAATGTGTGAATTAATGAATGAAATCAGCTCTGTTTTAAAATATAATCACCCTCCCCTCTCTAAGATCTGCTGAGATCTCCTATGCTGTTGCTACAATGCTGCAGCATTGTTTCTGACAAAGTACCTCTCCATCTCTGTCAAAAAACAGCTCTTCATCAGCCTAGATCTGCTGTTTTCTTTTATGTCAGTAAATATCCAAGGGCAGGAAATATTTGACACTACTGTTACACTGAAGATTTCATGACTATTATGCCAGATTTTTGGAGGCACAGTTAAGAAGAAATTCCAATCCTGTTCAACTTTTAATTTCAGAATAGCAGCATGGCTAAACTCACATTACTTCACCTGAATGACACAGAAGAGAAAAATGGACAGTGACAAACTCTATCCTAAAAAGCACTGAATTATGGGAGACAGGGCAGTTTACAGCTGATTATGTTCCACAGCTTTGTGAATGAACAGTCTGAAATCTGGCACTTAACTATAAGAAAGAAAAATTAATGCTTGGGTATATTCTTCATTCCAAAGAAAAAGAGCCAAGCCCTTTGCTGGCATAAACCGCCACAGCTCTTTTGATTTCAAACAAGAGCTTATTTGCATCAGATGAACATCCAAGCCATATTTTATACCATGCTCAATTTTGATTAATTGTTATTACAGTCCTAAAAAGAATTTTTCATTCCTCAATTATTTTCGCACTACACATAAAAAGAAAACAAAAAGCCCTGCCACTGAATACACCAATAAATATTCTTTAGCCATAAGACAATTAATAATTCTTTTCATAATTTAAAGAACATTGGACTTGATGTTCACAGTTGACTTGTCTTGAAAAGTGAGCAACTACATCTCCAGCACGCATTCAGGTGGACTCAACAATGTTGTCTGTGTTCAGTTTTCTGTTTTTCCTTCCACCAATGTGTTAGGTCATCAGGAACATCTCCTGAACAGAAATACCCAAATGGACACTTTAAATGTCTGGACAAAACTGGATGTGGCTTTCTATGTAACCAGTGTGGAGGTGCTTGTATGAGCCATCTGAAAAACTTATCCTCATTGTTCAGAACTACAGAAGTATTATTCATGCAGCAGTCTGGGCCTCCATTCTTCTGCCTTTAATTTACATATCATTACAATTCTTCCTTAGAAATAAAAACCCCTGCATTATTCTGAGTCCTGTGCTCCCATGTGATACAGACCAGGTTTTAGCTTGATCTGCCAATGATTTTATGGTTCATTCCCTTTCCTTCTGTATTATTATAGTAGTAATATACTGGATGTTTAGGAAAATCATTTTCTGTAGGCTGTTAGTCTCCAAATGTGTGAGACAGGGAAAGAAAGGGAAAGGAAGAGAAAAAAGCAAGAAGGAAGTAAAAGAAAATTGAGAGGCAGAAGCAGGCAAGGGAGGGAGGGAGGAAGGAAAATGGGCAGCTACCCTCTGGCTACAGGAATCAACACATCTTATTGCACTGGGAAATGCTGAGTGAATTCTTGAGGTCAAACCATGAGTCATGAGGTGTTTTCTTTAGTCAGATCTCTGTGGAAGCACTTGTGTGTAACAAGCATGTTTTCATCTAAAATTTTTTCTCTGATAAATCTGCCTTATTTTTTTTTATTTAACAGCTGATTTTTTTTCCAGTGGCTTCATACTGAATACACCAATATCCTTCATCTCATGCAACCATGGTGTAATACCCAATGTGGGTAAATACTTGACCTCTCTTTAATTTTAAACACATTTAGAATTATGTCACAAACCTGCTCTGTGCTGTCTAGTGTCATGATCTCCTCTGACTTCATATGCCAAGCAACCTTGGACTAAATTTACACTTAGATGGAAAACCTTCTGAATATATCTATAAAAATAATAATTAAAAATATATTTTAGTCGTTCAGAACACAAGCTTCTGTGAGTAGGCATTCTGAATCTTTACAGAAAGGTGCTATGGAATTTGCTATAGGATTATAAAAGGTTACAAGATTTCAAAGCAGATTGGAAGATTTTTAATAGGGAGTCTATATACTGTTATATTTTATGGTCCTGACCCTTTCACAGTGACAAATGATGATTGATTAAAATGGTCACATAAAAGGGTATTTGCTTCAGCAAACTGCTAATAAAATAAGCTGTGGCTCCAAAATCAGGCTCTATTGTCAAACACAAACATCTATAGATGTTTGTAAACTTGATTCTGGCATCTTGAAGATATGACCAGAAAATATTCTATAGTGTGTATTATGGGAGCAATTGGTCGATCCCAACTGCTAAAGAAATGAAACTATGTCCTTTCTTGAGGTTGTTCGAATTTAATATAGTAACAACTATGGAAGGAAGATCAGTAAACACTGATTTATTCTTGTGGGTTATTAATATTTTCTCATACATCACCATTTTTTTCATAGGATCATAGGGAAATTCAAGTTGGAAGGAACTTCAGGAGGTCTCTAGTCCAATCTTCTGCCCAAAGAAGGGCCAGATCTGAGGTCACACTAGGTTTTATCCAGTCTGGTCTTGGAAACCTCCAGACACAGAAGCTGCACAATGCCTCTGTGCAATTTGTGAATCTCCTGTTTTCACATGTTCCCACTGTCCCTCATCCTCCAACCATGCATCACTTCCTTAGCTAAGGCTTTTCTTTTGGTTTGTGTGTTGTCACAGCTATGTTTTAATCCCTAAACTGGATTTATACTGGTGTACCTTACTACCTGTAGAAAGTCCTGGTGATACTAATGAGATTATGCCCAAGTGCAAAGGCATTCCTGGGGCAGGACTGCAGACTCTGGAGACCTTCTATGCAAGCAAAGGAGAACAAAGATCAAGTTAAAAAATATTTCATAGTATTTCAACTTGTCTTTTTAAACAAACACATTTTCTGTAGATCTCATTTGCTAAGCAAAACCAAACCCAAACACCAAAATCAACAAAAAACCCAAAAAAACTCCACCAAAAAACCCCCAAACACAACACAAAAAGAAACCAAAATAAACCCCTAATATCCCTTCCATTAGATATATATAATTTAACAGCCCTAATTTGAGGAAGCTAGGTGTGTAAAAGAAGCTGGAACAGTAGATATATTTAAAACAGTCTAAGTCAAATCCCAAGAAGCTTTATATAATGCAGTAATGATCTACCTAGAATTATAAAAAAAATTTCTATTAAGTATGCTAGCTTATGCCACATATTTAGGGACAGAAACAGGCAAATAAATGAAGACAAGATCTGAGACTATGACATAAAAATAGTGAAAACAGGAGTCTAATATATACTGTCAGATAAAAGGAGCCTGAAGGGAGATGATAACACAGTTTAAATACACTGAAGGAACCAATATCAAGGAATGAAGAGAGTAATTCACACTATGTAGTAGAGCTAAACCAATTTGTGTTTAACAGGACCTGCAAATTAAAAAAAAAAAAATAGCTACTTTGGGAAGACAATATGAACATTTTAGGGGAACGGTACTGCATAACTAAGACTCCAGCAGGGAGACTGCCACACTCTGCAAGTTTCTCAAAAGCTTTGCTCCCTTGCTGGTCAGCCAGGTAGGCCCTGGTTCTGCAGCTGTCCTGTCTCTCAGCTGGGTGCCCACCCTCCACCCACATTAATCACTTTGGTCAGCTGGAGCTCCGTGCTCACCTTTACTCACAAGGACAGGGTCAATTAGTGTCCAAACAGATCTCACCTGTAACAGGCAGACCTGTGAGAGCCAGCCTGTTTCTGAGAAGGCTGCTTTGAAAGCATGGAGACTGTGAATCATCTCCATGTGAAGACTGGCCCACAGCCTCACTGTGGTCACTGGTGGAACCCCATTGCACACACCCACCAAGCTGCACTGTCCTTAGCACTTGATAGTGACCATCAGCAGACCAAAAACCCTGTCATCAAAGGCTTTCTTATGACCATTATCATATGATGCCTGCACCACACAATTTCAGGGGGTTTCTTTCAGATTACTGGACTAGATTACATCTAGTCTATTCCTGTCTCCTGCATGCTCATTACCAACTAAAATGGACCAGGTGTGCTCCTGGAGTACCTCTTCCATCCTGGTTTCACCTGAGATGTTTCTAGTTTAGGTGCTCTGAGATCAGTCTGAATGAAAGCAGAGAAAATGTGGATGGTGGGAGTTCAACTCAAAAGTGCACTCTTGATCCAAATTTAAATGCTAATGGAGATTAATCCAATTTCTCAGCATTTCCAGGCAATTGCCTTCTTAGTCCTCTTCACCTGGGTCAGAAAAATCTGGGCTTTGTTCCCAGCATGAAGCTCTTTTGTTTCTGCATTTTTACTTTTGCATTCCTCATCCTCATGCTCCCAGTTTCTGCAGGGACCATCATTTATATCAATAGTTTCCAAGTTTCCTACTTTGTCTTTTTCCTATTTTGTCCCTGATATATTTATTTTTTCATTGAAATTGCAGTCACTGTATATCACATTTAAGAAATATGCTTGCGTTTTTCTGTTACCTTCTCCAAGACCAAGGACCCAAAGGAAGTGGCCCAAAGATCTCCAGAGATTCCGAGGCCCTGAGAGGGAAACCACTGTTTTACAGAGGAAAGGACAGAGGCAATAATCAGCCTACAACACTAACACAGCACTTAGGGTGGATGACCTACTTCTGGAGAGGCAACAATGCCTCTTCAAATGCTCTACTACTCTGTTCCACCGCATCTCTCTCTTACGGTTCATGATTAAATCAGAGTAATCATACAAGGGAAAGAAAATTCCACATATGTTACAAGTAGATGTTTTAAAAATGCCCTTTCAAAGCTCAGTGTCACGGATCATCTTTGATTTTAAAGACATTTTATTAGTCATGATGACTCCATATAGGCCTGAATCCATTGCAATAATATCGAAGATGACAGCATAACAAAAAAATAAGAGAAAATGAAGGCAGGCATTGTCCTTATTATTCCTTTATATTGCAATATCTTGTGCAGGATAAATCAAGTGGATTTTACAAGCTGGGTGTTACAGAACAGATTCATTTTTCATAGCTTTCATATACATTTTTCTGCATTAAGCAAACAACTGCCAAATAAAGGCTAAACTGTGCTTTTGGAGTCAAGCCATCCCTCAAGCAGTTCTGCATGAATCACATTGTGTTTACTGGTAGCCTCAGACAAACAAGCAGTAGCCCTGACTAATGACAACAAACGTAATAAAATAGCTACGCCTCATTGCTTCTAGAAAAGAGGAGAGAGAGATAGCATGACCACATTCCTGCTTGTTCTGATGTTACAGTGATTTTTCTGTCAGTGCCAGACAGGACAGACATCCTTTCTCAAATTATTTCTTAAAGAAGGAGTGGCTGACCAACAGCAACTAAATTAGGTATGACACAAGTTACCTGGATTTTATTCCTTGCCTTGATAAAGACTTCCCACATGACTCAGACATTTTTAATAACTCTCTCTGCTCCCAAGCATTATGTATGAGAATAATTACTTCACTGTGTATTAAGAAAACTTTCAATGCATATTACTTGACACTATGGCAAGGAGAGTCAGACGGTCCAAGAGCTTTCACGTGTGGGATGAGTCTAATTGTTTCGAGAGATGTTATATACAAGCAAAATAACATTGTTATAATAGAAGAGCTTGATTCATTATTGTAATTATCTTCCCAGGAATACATAGAAAAGATTATACCTGAGTAATATTTCATAGTGTTTTTGTTTAGAGCCTGAGAAATCACTGGAATGTTGAAATACAAGTGCCAGCATTCCTTTCTCAAATCAAAACTGGAGAGAGGGGATTTAGAGCAGCAGCACCACCTGTCGGCAAATTTGTCACCGAATTACCTAAAAAGCAAACAGAAAACTGTCAGAGCAGACCATGAAATGAAATGCAAGCTATAACCTGCAAATTTATCTTCTACTGTATCATCCTACTGCCAAGACCCATGTGAAAGTAGGACCCACATCAAGGGGCAGCCACATTTTTAGTGCCACAAAACCCTTCATTTAAATGAACTTGTTCTTTTATTATAGGCAACATTTTCTTGAGCCACAATTTCACTTTTTTTCCCCTCAGTGATTTTTCAGGAGCAAAGGCTGCCTAATTTGTGCAGAGGCTTCAGGAGGCAGAAGCAGGCAATCTTCAGAGTATACACAGGAAAGAATGTTCCTGGAAGAGGCAAAGCCATCGTAAGTGGCAAACAGTTTATCAAGCTGTCAGCAGTGTCAGTTCTGGCTGCGAAATCTGAAAGAGCAACAAATGCAAGGTTGCGAGTGATTATTACTTGAGGAAGGGTGGCATTCACATAGCTGTGAAAACAGGGAAATCTCACAGTTCTCACTGATGAGATTGTTTTTTCCAGGGTGGAATAGCAATGCAAATACCTAGAAGATCATAATGAAAATACCCATCTCATCACCTTGAGCTCTGAAACAGGCTGTAGTGTGCAGATAAATATTTTGCTTGCTCATATAGTTTTCTATGGAGATGTAAAGCAAAGATTATGGCACACTGTAATAAAGGCAAAATGACACAGAAAGGAAACTGCATCAGCTGTAGGGATCTGAGCAACAACCTGGGGAAAAAAAAACAACAAATAAACCACAAAACCAAAAAACAAAACAGACGATTTCACCAAATAAGCTTGGAAGTAGTAAAATTTATGGTCAGTCTAGTATCACATAATGCCACATTTTTACATTGAGTGTGTCACCCTTTCAAGAGCAAGAACCCATCCTCTAGCAGGTGCTACTGTGCTCAAACTACACTGTGTAGTTTACACATCCCCACTGCCCACATGCTTATCTGCTGCTAGGTATTACTGCAAGGCACTGCTCCATGGAGGAGTGATCTGTGGTGCTGAGACCTTCTAAGGCATACCTGGCCATCATATCACTCGTTCTGCAGCTGAGCATCCACTCAGAAGAGCTGTTCCAAAGCCTCTGTACTCTTCTACTGCCATCACAAGTTCAGTGTGCAATGCACTTGCATCCACTGGGATGTATTCTACAACCACAGAAGCCTGGATACAAGGACTTCCAGCTTCCCTTGCACAACAAATATGATTTTTTTTTTTAAGACCTCTAGTAACTAATTGCCTGTTCACATATATTTTGAAATAACTCATTAGTTTTAGCATGGATTTAGGCTAAAGCTGCTGGTCACATGACTACTTACATGCTTCTTTGGCGAATTCTGAGACCAGTCCAGCAGCTGAAATTACAAATACATACTCTGGTTTAGCTGGTCCTACCTCTAATTACTTGTGCCAGAGAACATGATCAGTGTCAGCAGTTTCAGCACTAAGTTTCTCCTAGTGGTTACATATGATCAATTGCATAGTTTTCCTCTTTTTAAAATTTCTCACTGACTGACAGATCCATTTATTTACAGCTTAATAGACACAGGCTGCAGACTTCACTTACTGCGATAGGATAAAGGGAAATAAGAGCAGTGTGAAGGACAAGTGGCATTTAGGTGTCCTCATTCCTCACTTGGTGTCAATGGAAAATTTCAAAGGGGTCAACATAGGACACTCTGCAGAATGTGGTCTTTTCCACTTTTAATTGCAATGGGCTTTTCACTTCAGTTCTAGGAAAGTGTCTCTCCAGGAAGGTTTGTACAATCTAGGCTCTTTGCAAGAATTGTGGTGGTCATTGGTATCCACATAGAAGCATTACCCACAAATAACTGCACTGACATTTTCTCCTTTGCTCTTTTCCTCTCCTGCCACAGCCATATTAATAAGTCACTAAGAGCAGGAAATAGAGACTAAGTTGTTTCAGATGACTAATAGAGTTCAGATAACCCAATTAATTCAGTGTCCAACATAAGGCACCTTAAAAGAGCCTCAATTTTTCAGCAAACAGTCATTCAGCCTTATATGAAGATAAAATAACATTCAATAATCTCAAAGGAGATGCCCAGTACCAATTTAAAGTAAATGGAAACATCTTTGGGTTTCATTAGGACTTCTCAGACTTTGAGATAAAAAAATCATATCTTATTTCTAAAGGATTCACTTATGCCTATCTAGAAATTACGTTTTTGTACCCTGCACACTTGAAATTGCAGTAACTGTGCACTTCAGAACTGTGCTGAACTGAACTCCATATCTGCAAAGCATTTTTGAATAATGTGGTCCTTTTTCCTCCATTTTACAACAAAACAGAAGGATAATGTATATTTTAACAATACTGACAAAATATCAAAGCATTCCACTAAGAGCATCTTCTCCTTCATCAGCTCTCTTTGATTTCATGTCCTTGTTTTGGTTCCCCAAAATAAATATTTTGTCTCCTTCTTTTGAGATGAAACAGTTAAATACAGACAGAGGACTGGTAAGCATTACGACAATGATCTCTAAACACAATTTTAGGACATTTATTATTTATTACATAAACATTTGAATTTTCATTGAATAAGTTCATTTTGGGTTAACCCTCTACTACCTTCTGCCTCAAGAGAAAACAGGGCTGTTGGCAAAACTACTGTGGGGCTTTTCAAATGCTCAGGTGTTGCAATGTAATCTACAACATTACCTCTAGCATCTTTACAACACCTACATGTTTGCCTAAAAGAGACCTTTCCTATGAATATGCCTTCCCACCATATGTGCAGAATGGATGTCTGAAATTCGTGATTATCTCAATATCTTGGCATGTTTTTCGCACAATAAACACCCACTGGTCTTTACCATGTTTTCTGTATCTGTATTCTAATATTCATATGTCTACTGATATCTATATCTACTTATAATTTGTATTGCTCACCATCTTTTGCTGTGTTCTAAACCAGCTCATTTCATATCTTCATCACTGTCATTGTTGTGGCTCCACTAGAAATTCTGTACTGCTGCATACGCAGTGCCTCAAACACCTTCATGTTTATACTGTAAAGAACAGTAAATGGGGAGAGATGTACCTAGGTCTGCTGTTGTAATCTTCTGAGTGAATGTTTTTCTCCATCAGAGCTCCAGCATGAGGAGACTTGGAAAGCTGCAGTCACTGTAAAAAGCCAATTTTAAAAAGACTATCAGGTGCAAAATCGCAAGAGTGGCAGAGCTTGCCCTGGGCCTCCTCCTTTTTTTTCCTTTACCGCATAGCTCCAGCATCTCCAGCCTGCTTACTTATAAACCAGGCAGCCTGTAAGTAAGAGACTGATACTCTTTTGAACTGCTGTTTCAGTCTACTGATAGCTTGATCAAGCACTGAATGTTTTATTTTTCTAGCTTATTTTATTGTGGTGACTCTTCCTAATGTCACAATAAAGCCTTCTTCCTTCTATTTCCAAACTTTCCAGCAAGTTTAAAAAAAACCCCACAAAACAAAAAGCCCCTACAAACCACAAAAATCATAATCACAGTTACCATAGAAACTATCTCTTAGGTACAGAACAATTTCTTGAAGAAGTCTGAAGAGGAGTACTGTGTATCATCAGAGCTGCGACACAATGGTTATGAAAAAATGAGGGACAGGTTGTGCTCCGGAGCTGAAATTTCTCAAAAGTTTCTTGCAGTGACGAAGAATGTCTTGGTTGAAATAGGAATGGCTAAGTGCATAGAGGGTCACACAAGCATCACAAGTCCATCATAAAACAATAAAACAGAGTAAAAAAACTTATCCCTTCGCATCCTCAAGTTGTTACACTTGATAAGAGTATGACTGGAGGGTTGCATCAGTCCCCGCTGATGGATATCACTCTTTGCATTTATGTTTATATCTGTGAAAGAATGACAGAGTCCCTCTGGATGGAAATAATGTGTTATCTGAGCTTCTCATGGTACTGACATCTTCCAGTCTTGTGATACTATGAGGAAAATAAATCTCTTGTCATTTCAGCCCATAAATGGCTCCCTTTGGCATTAAGAAGTCTGTAAAAACTGTAATTACAATTGCAAAAAAAAACAGAGACAAAACCCAAGTAACAGATCCTACATGCATTCCCAATGCATGACATCTCAGGCATAAGTGCAGACACTTTTCTACTCAAAGATGCTGCCAAATGAAAAAAATGTCACTGCTATTTGTTCCTGCTACTAAAAAAAATATGTTTTCTTAACTGCATTTCAAAATCACTTTGTATTGAGAATGCCTTCTGGAACACAATCCAGAGCTGTTACAGGAGAATTCTGCTACCACCTTCTGGCTGACAGAAATTCTTAGCACTCATTTAACCAGCATACACTGAGTTCATCATGCGTTTGCTGTTTTTCAGTCTGCACTCTTCACATGTTACTGCCCCATCTTCTTTAATACATAAATAGGAGTTACACACAAAAACTCAAACTGTCGTTTTGCAAACCCTTCTGTGTTTTGTAATAAGGAAGATTTAAATTTTTCATAACCAAAATTAAACTTCTTGACATAAAACTAAGTGGGCTTTTCCCAGGTCTTATCCCTCCCAAAACAGTGTTGTGATTCAATCCAATTTACTTCATTATCAATGAACAGAGAAATCCATTGTTAACATCACTAAAAAATACTTCACAAAAAGTGCAGTCTCGTAAATTCTTTTGCACACTTCTCCCTTTGCATGTGCAATTAGTCCCACTAACTTCACAGCATCAGAAACAAATGTAATCAGTATGCTGGATAGCTGCTTTTATTTGAATATATTTGCTTGCAGTAAATTGAATGAAAAAAATAGCATAACCAGATCATAGCCTCCTTAGCTGTGTTATGATCTTTTCTACCATTGCCACAGTTTATTCTTAAAACTTCTGCAGCTGCCAAACAAAATCAGCACTTTTTAGTTTTGCTCTTAAGTAAGTAGCCAGAGGTCAGCTCCAAAAAAGCCTGAAGCTGTTAGATTCAAGTTTCAGAACCCTTATGACAAACAAATTTACATTGGGTATTTAGGCATTTAAAATACCCTTATTTTGAAAACAACTTCAGATGTGAGGAACCATCCAAGAGAGCACCTTTAAAGAGCTTAGTAATACTGACCAAGTGAGAGTAATCATGAGGAAAGCGTAGAGGAGCAAAGTAAAGGTCATCATTATTTCCCAGAACTAAGGTGAGGTCACTTCTAATGTAAGCCCTTTCTGTTGCTGAAACTGGAGCTCAGAACTTCAACCAGATTTAGTTGTGCTAGTCACCTCCAAGAGAAAAGAAGAAAAAATGGTAAAAAGCTGGAGATGGAAGCTCAAACATTCCATGAAAATATCCAAGTTAAAGTGAACATGTTACTATACTGTAACTTTTAAATATCTGATCTATATTTACAGACTCATAGAACCATTAAGTTGGAAGAGGGACCCTAAAGATCACCTAGTTCCAAATCCCCTGCCATGGGAGAGGATTTCACCCACTAGACCAAGCTGCTCAAAGCCCTATCCAATCTGGACTTGAACACTTCTATTTTCTGAGCAACTTCCAGTTCCAGTACCTCACCACCCTCACAGTAAAGAACTTCTTCCTTATACCTTATCTAAACCTGACCTCTTTCAGTTTAAAGCCATTAGCCATACATGCCTGTGTAAAAAGTCCCCCTCCAGTTCTCTTGCAGCCTCTTTAGATACTGGGAGGTTGTTAGAAGTTCTCCCTCGAGCCTTCTCTTCTCCAGGCTGAACAGCCCCAGCTCTTTCAGCCTGTCTTCAAAAAAGAGGTGCTCTAGCCCTCTGGTCATCTTCATAGCTCTCCTCTGGACTTGCTCCAACAGGACAATGTCTTTCTTGTGCTGGGGGCCCCAGGCATGAACACAGCAGGTGGGAGCTCATCAGAGTGGAGCAGAGGGGCAGAATCCCTTCCCTCACCCTGCTGGCCATCCTGCTTTTGATGCAGCCCAGGCTGTGATTTTCTTTCTGGCTGTGAGTGCACATTGCCAGGTTGCGCTCAGCTTCTCATCCACCAAAACCTCCAAGTCCTCAGGGCTGCTCTTATTCCATTCTCTGACCAGCCTGGACTCATGCTTGGGATTGCCCCAACGTGCAGAACCTTGCACTTGGCCTTGTTGAACTTCATGGGGTTTAGACAGGCCCACCTCTCAAGTCTAAGGTCCCTCTGGATGGCATATTTAGTTTCAATTCTTCTCCCACCAGTATTCCTGTAATCCACCAACTTTGTATTCAAATTGCTTTGGGTCACAGCATTAGTGCACTGTATGTAGCTACACAAATTACCTTACTATTTTCTGTCATCTAGGGAGTTGAATTTTTTAAATTTCAACGTAGCATTTATGTTTAATTATTCACAGATTGTGTAGTATTTCAGTCTTGTTTCAGCTGCAGGAAGGATGAAAAAGGTCATTATAATACACACATCACTGCAAGTTATGACAAAGCAGCTCTCTGGAGAATGGCTGTACAAACTGCATCAAACAGGTTTTTCTTTCTGCAGTGAGGTCAAAGGCATAGAAAAATTTAAATGGGGAAGCATCAACACATTATCCCATATCCTATTGAACTCAGTAACAAAATTTCCAGTCTCCTTAGTAGCAGATGAAAGTAGACTTCTGAAAACTGCTTAAAATATTGTAATGTTTTCTAGATATTGCAGGCACCTAGGTTACTTAGAAAGTTACCTTTGAAAAATCTGCCTTAAATAAATTCCAACAATTGCACAGCAAGCCTGTGCTAAAGTCTGATATCAAAGGAGGTAGTGAGCCTTAATGAAGCATCTACTTAAATTCAGGTCGTGCTTTAGCAGCAAGCACTCTGGTGGATTATTAGAAGCAAATGCTGTTTAATCTTTCTTACCTCCTGGGAAAACCTGGCATTTAAAATATCACAGGAGGGGGAGAAAAGTGTTCTCTCCCAAAAAGCCAGTTGTTCTGTTTCTCCATGAGATGTGACATTTTAAGATGTTCTGCCCATCAAATCTGAACATATTTAGTTGGACAGGACAGTTTCTTGCAAACTCTGCAGGCTTTTGACTTTTAGCTTTACAGGGATTTACATTTGTATTTTAAACCTCTGCTAAGCTTCCTAAAGAAAGGATTTGTTTAATTATTTCACATTTTGATATTTCCAGATCCGAAACAGAGCTACCTGCCTTGATTTTGAATGAGTCCTCAGACTCCATTTAAATTTCAAGGACTCCCTCTCTGTTCCAAGGAAGTTGAGGGAGCCCAAAATGCCCTTTGCTTCTGATTAGAAGCCAAAATATTCTGGTATGACACAACAGCTCTAGCCTGAAGCTTGAGTCTTGAAAACATTTTCCTCACCCTCCTTCAGATTTATTGAAAACTGACTTGTGACTTTTTTGCAATCCCATGTTCAGCAGTTCTGCACGAATGATGTCCTGATTTGAAAACACCAGGATGAAAGGCTCCTCACCCAAGAAACTGGCAAGCAAATCACCAGATTCTTCATTTTGAGAAGTGAACTGAAACATCCTGTTTCTTTACAGATTCCAGTTCTACAGGGAAACCACACCATTTCCAATGCTTGGAAATATGCCTAAGTCCCATTAACCATGGACGAGATGGAATGACTTTTGACTGGTAGAAATTCAGGGTGGCTTTTTTCAGAAGAAATCATTGCACAGAATCTAGCTCTGTGAAAAACAAAGAAACAAATAAACAATGGGGTGGAGGGAGGGGAATAAATCCCTTTGCTATCATATATACATAAAATCCAGAGCATACATTCCCGTGTTATGTCTGTTCAAGGCAGAACACTGCTTCCAAGATTTTTTAACCGTAAAATTTCTGACATGAGAAAAATAGAGCGGATGTAATTAAAATAAAAAGTGCATACTCACAGATCTTTCACTATTTCTCAGAAAAGATGTCTTATAACACCTAATACAAGATCCAGTTGTTAAAGGCACCATAAAAGCTTGTCTAACACTCTGGAATCCAACACTCAGAATGCTTTCAAACTGAAAATAAAGGACAAAATGCATAAAAATTATCTAAGTACTTCTGAAGTTCTACGGAACCAAAACCCAATGATCATCCATTAGACAATTATTCCTTATCACTCTGAATCTGAAATGAAAGGTTTCTACACAAAAGATACAGGAATAAATTAGATTTAAGTCCATCAAGTCCACAAGGCGATTATCTAAATCTTACTTAAACAAGTTATTTCCTACCTTTCCAAAACTGCGTTCAAAGCCTCTCATGCCTTCCTACCAAGAACAGAAAATGCCTTTTTGAAGCTGTGCAGACTTCTCTGAGATGACTGTTATGTACTGTCAATTTGTAGTGTTTTGTGCAGGCCGAACACATGCAATTTCAAGAGCTGATTACAAACCATTATTTGCTTCTGTGGTGTTCTGTGAAACAAAAAACCTCATTCTATTTAGTGTCACGTAAAAAGATAACAGATTTAGCTCGGTAACTTTCAGAGGTCTGACTCTGTGTGTTAACAACAAACTGAGTTTTTAGATGAATTTTCTTTAATGCAATATGCTGTAGAATTTTGAACTATGGAGTAAATATATTCTTTTCTGATTTCTGCCTGGAGGATATAAAGGCATGTCTCCATATCAGTGAAATAGCAATTAGGTGTGGAATATACACAATACTTTTTGGGAACACATAGATTTTATTTTTCTTTTCACAAGTCTTCTCTGAGCGTTAGAACCAAACTTCATTACTAACATCATAGGAATGCTACTGTTTAATCCAGCAAATATCATGCTGCTAAAATAACTCCTCTTGAATTTCTTAAATATATTCTTAGAACAGAAATTGATGCTGCCTCTGCAAAAAAAAAAAAAAAACAAACTTTTTTTGCATTGCACAAAGCCAACAAAATGTTGGCTCCTTCTAAAACGGATGTATTGCTTGCACACTATGGAGGAAATGCAACCATGGTCACAGAAATAGCAAAAATTTATTTTATGGATATAAATCACATTTTATTCTCATACAGCACTTTCACTAACAGGGAAACAGGTGAATTTTGTTTTAAGGACAGTTCTTCACCTTATGGAAATGATGCACATACACTTACTTTAAATACGCAACATTTCCGTCCACCTTCTACTTATAAAGTAAGGCATCTTACAAAAACAAACAACTTAAATGCTTTTATATAGAAAGAGAAGCATTCTTTCTTTCCAAGCTCTTATCACCACTTGCATTTATACATTAAAATGCTTCTGGAAAATAGCAAGAGAGTGGGTTTTTTTCTGCTTGAAACTATAAGAGGCCTCAATAGCAACTGCAGATCAGAAGGAAACACTTGGTATTCGATGGCTCAAACAAATGTGTATTTTTATGTGAGACACACAGAAAAAGATGCCAGCGGAGCACGTCAGATATAATCTCACAAGTTCGCAGAAGCTAAGGCTTACACCTGCAGCAGTCTCCTGATTATCCTTTTTGCATCCTGAAACTCCTTTTAAAAAAGTACCTTTTTGTTGTTCATTCTGTGTGCGTGTGCTTCAGGATTTGTCATATGCTGTATGAACATCTAGGCAATTCTATTTTAAAAGCTGTGCAAAAGACGTTTAACTAGGAGGAATCAGTTTGTAATTGCATGAAGTGTATGTCTGTAGCTATGTATTCAGATCAGCATGCAGTGACAAGAGGAGGAATGGCTACAAACTGAAAGAAGTTTTAGACTCAGTATCAGGAAAACATTCTTTATTGTGAGGGTAGTGAGGCACTGGGACAGTGGATGCCCCATCGCTGGAGGTGTTCAAGGCCAGGTTGGATGGGGCTTGGAGTGATCTGGTCTAGTTAAATGTCCCTGCCTATCATGGCAGGGAAGTAGATATTAAAGGTCCCTTCCAACCCAAACCATTCTATGACTTTATATACAACCTCTATAATGTACACTACAGAGCATATATAATTCAGCCAGCTGTCAGGAGCAGCCAGGTAAACTTTCAGAAAACTAAGGGAACAAAAATTAGTGTTTTCCATAGTAGGTTTCTGAGGCTGGCATCTGTGCTTCAGTGCAGATGAGACACTCATTTAATGCATGCACACAAGCATTTATTTCAAATCAAACTCACAAGAAAGGAATGAAAAAAAAAAGGGAAAAAAAGGCAAAATTTAAAAAAAAAAAAAAATAGAGACAGAAATTCTCCCGTGGCCGAGCATTCACCCACAGCCGCAGCAGCACGCCCAGGCCCCGTCGCTCGGCGGTCCCGCGGTCCCGCGGCCCCACAGCAGCGCCTGCGCGGCCGCCCGCCCGCTCTCGCCGTCCCCCGAAGCTTCGTGAAGTTTCCGGAAGGCTCCGGCCGGCTCTTTCCGCCGCTGGAGCTGCCCCGCCCCCGGGGCTGCTGCCCGGCTTCCTTCCTCCCTTCCTTCTTCCTTCCGCCGCGCTGCGCTGGGCTCGGCTCTCCGGGCGGTGGGGCAGGAGCGGCCATGTCGCAGCTCTGCTACAACCGGGGCTGCGGGCAGCGCTTCGACCCGGAGAACAACACGGAGGGTGAGAGCGGCGGAGGGGCTGGGGGCGGTGCCTCCCTCGCTGACAGCGCGGGGAGCGGGGGCGGCCTGTGGGGCTGTGCGGGGCAGTGAGAGTCCGTCCTGGCGGCTGCCGGGCCCCGGGGCCGTGCGGGGCTGTCACCGGCCCGCGGGGTGCTGTGCCCTGGGGACACGCGTGTGGCGCCGCGGCTGGCCCGGCGCTGCACAGCGCTGCCAGGTGTGCTAAAGCTTCTCAAGGCCAACACAGGCTTCTCTGCTGAGGGCATGTGTGGGTGTTGCATACATAGCAGTTACCAATGGCTTTTTTTGTTTGCTTTTTGGGGTGTTTTTTTGTTTGTTTTTGCTTGGTTGGTTTGGGTGTATTTTTTTTCTTTTAGTTCAAGTGAGTGGACTTGCAGCAGGTAATTCAATGTGTGTGAATGGCATACATGTGCCTGCTTTGCCAAGTGCTTTGAGCTCTTGCAGTGCTTCTCTTGTGTGTGCTGGGAATCTTTAAATCTTTGTCCTTTGGGGTTTTATAATTCCGCAGAGGCTGCAGAATGGTGATCTGAGTTTTCAGAAGGCTCACCCTCGCCTGGTTCATAAAGTAACTCTGTTGGTTGAATTTTTAAAACGCCCTATCTGTATTAATTTAGATTTTAGGGACTCCCAGGGTTAGAAGTAGGCTGACGTGTTCTGTAGCCTATGCATTTTCTGTGATTTAGAACCGTGGCAATAAAGAGTGTTCATTTTTTTGAGCTAAGTGTTTTCCAAAGAGAAGGGCAGCATACTGAGTAGGACCTGCTAATGCTAGTAACATCAAAAGTGGGCACATTTGGAATGCTTCCATTTAGTGATCTCTTCCACCACTATCCCCTACACCCCTTTGCCCCAAAAGGCAAAGCAAAGAGGGGATTATTTATTGTAAAAAAAAAATCCTATTAGGACTTTGTGACTTATATGCGTTATAAAAGTAAGACTCCTTTATGGTTTGTGATCAAGTTGTAGTAAACTGGGTCAGGTTGGCATTGCCGTATGCTAACTGTGGTGCTTGCGTTGGGGAAAACAATTTCATGACATGAAGTTTGTTTCAGTAAGTGGAGTCCCTGGGTCCTAGACTAAGCAGATCTGAAGGTAAATGTAATTATTCACAGATCACTACAGAGAACCAGGTTTTGCGCTTGATTGACCCCTAAAAAAGTTCTACTTTGACATTTATTGAAACGACCAATAAAATGCTTTAAGGATGTACCAGTAAAGTGATAGCAGTGTGTGCACAGGAGGATCAGTTTGGCTATGAAATTGACATCAAAAAGCCCCAACAAACAACAACAAAAACCTGAAAAATCGTGTTACTTGTGTTGCCAAAAATTATTTGAGGGTTAGAGAAAATGGCTTAAAAGACACTGGTTTTTGTGATGTAGGAAAGGTATTAACAGCACTGGAGAGACAAGTTGTTTTGGGTTTTCTTTCTCCAATATAAAATGTAAAATGGCAACCAAAGGCTGGAATCTGGTCTCACACCAATCAGAACTTGAATATGCTTTTATCTGCTTGTATCGTAATTTTCCAGTTTTCCCTACCTAGTGTCAGATGGGATGCTTCTTGTCAGATAAGAGCTGTTGGACTTGGTATGAATGCAGATGAGCTGGTGTTTTACTGTCCTGTAGCGGGGACAGTGATCAGACTGCTCGGTGGACAAATCCTGCTGGCTCTCCTGAGGCACTGCAGAGCTCCTGGTGCTGGCATCTTCTCTCCTGGAGCACACAGGACCCTCAGGAGGCAGCAGCCAAGTGGGCTGGCATTCACTCCATGAGGTACCTGCTGCAGAGCAGGCTCCAGGGAGCAGGGGAAAAGGATTGCCCGTGGCCAGATGGACGACCAGGCATTTGTCTGTGTCTGCCTGGTGAGGTGGAGTGTAGCCACCCCTGAGTTACTTGGTTGTGAGATGGTTCTGGTCTCTAAAACGGTTGCAGTTGTTAGCAGCACCTCTCCATTGAAGAATGTTTGTGAAGAATTAGAAATATGCCTTTAAGTCTTCTGACTCAGAAATCATTTTTGCTACAAAATAGTTTATTTTTACTCTCATGATGCTTCTAATGACATACTTTCATACTTTTAGAAACGAATAACCTTTACTTCTATTTTTATTTGATTTAACAGTGAAATCCTGGTCTCTACAGAAAATAACCACTTTTTTGCTTTTGAATTTTCCTGTGAGGTTTGCCAGCATTAGCTTTTCATCCTGAAACTGAAAGAATTGATAGAGGTTTATGGATATACTTGTAAGTCTTGCTCAAGAACTAATATCCCAAAATACGTGCATTTTGAGTTAAGGTGGGAACTAATGTCCTTCAGACTGTGTTAGTGCTTTAGACTTAGGCACTATAAGAATATAAAATCAAAGAAAATTGTACAAAACAAGGTTTCTTTAAAAATCTACATATTTATAAAAAAAGATGAAGGCAACCAAGTTTGGGTTGGGTTTTTGCCTATTAAATATCTGCAGGCAGATTGCTAATAAAGTTATTTATCACTTTTTTCTTTTGCTTCCGATAATGTGCATTGTTACTGTTTGTGTCACTTTTAAGTGCTTCTAATTCTGGTTTTAAGGCTAGAAGATAACGCTTAAAGTCATGTCAGTAAAATACTGTCCATGCAGTAAATGTCTGTGAGAAGTTATATAATTAGAGCAATTTTATTACAGGTGAAAAGAATACAAGTGAAAAAGGAACAGCTGTGTCATGTTGATAAACATCGGTGAATATAAACACTTCCATTAATGGAGGTTTGTTTCAATGTAGTATTTGTACAGTATCTATTAGTATTGACAATAAATAAAATTGACATGTCAAAATTGTGCATGTCGAAGATTAACCTTTGGGTTCAAGTCCTGAGGTGACTTAGGATACTACAAACACTGAAAAAAACCCAAGGTAATTATAATTAAAATCATGAACTCATGATTTGTATTAAGAGAATTTTTTAACAGTATGTTTCTCAGTAGAAATCTCTGATCAGGTTCGAATAGATATATTTGAAGTGCTAAATCAGTATTTTCTGTCTGTCAGGGAGCCATAGGGTCACCTTTTTGCTTCTGCAAAATTACCAGTAAGGCCTCATTATTGGTGAAGGCTGGGGATGGTCCATAGAAAACTTACTTGCTCCATGAAGTAGTAGTTTGTCTTAGATACCTGCTTTCTAGTTTGTGTTGTATAATACTTAAGAAGAAACAAGACCTGATTATTTATGTTTAATATATGCACTCAGAGAGCTTTTTCTGTGGAATCTGGATTTTTCTGAGTAATGATGTGTACTCGGGGAAGTGGGGCAGCTCATGGCATACATGAATTGTAAATGTGACATTTTTGCTGGGTTTGTAATCATATTAATAAAGATTCTTGGTACGCCTCAATATTAACAATAATCATTATGTTCTAGGTTCATGCACGTACCATCCAGGTGTGCCTGTCTTTCATGATGCTCTCAAGGTAAATATGCAACTGTCCTTTTAAATATTATCTTTTTGTTTTTTCATATGTGCAAAATAGTGTGCTGGTTTTTCTTTTTAATTCCAGATCTTTGAGTGTTGAGAAGCTGATGTTCAGCCTATCATGAGCAACCCCATGAAATTAGAAAAGCACAGTTCCTCATTCCTGAAAAAGAAATTAAAAACTCTACTCATATGGTCTAAATGCCATACAAGTCTAGATGACTTGTTTCCTGTTGATTGACTGACTTAAGGTCTCTCAGCAGTTTAATTAGGTCCTCTAAATAGGACTGTGGAGCCATTGAGAGGTTTCATACTCTTTCAGTTAATTAACCTGCTTGGAATTCAGAGCAGCTGTTAGTGGTCTAATGTGGCCAGGGCATTAATGTGTGTGACATTTGTCTGCTGTAAAAAACAGTCACGTTCATTTTAATCAGCCAAATGAGGATGTTGGTTAAATTGTGACTGGTCACCCATGCCTCTTATGCAGCTGTCCAGGATTCTAGGGCTCCATCTTCAATGATGAATTGAATATACCTGTGACTGGTCTCCAGTGCTTAGGCCAGTTGCACAGCCCATCCTTGGTTTTGTGCTAAATTGTTTCCCTACTTCAGGATCTGCTGGATGCATACAAAGTGCTTACAGGGAGTTACTTGAGACACAGCAACCAAAACAGTACCAGAAATCATTCTAGTAATTTGTGTGTAGTCAGGAAACTGGTGTCCAAAAATGGAGCCTGGAACTTTATTAATACAGACGTAGCCTGAATGACTTTTCTTAGAACACCAAACTGCTGTTTAGCTGCGCTTTGAGGGGGGTGAGTGGTTTTTTCTCTTGGTACTTAGGAACTACTTCTATTGGAAGTGCATCTCATCCCAACAATGTGATGTCTTTTGGCCTTATGGAAGCTTCTGCATTTGTGCTGGGCAGTGTGTTTGTTGTGAGCTGTTGCTTGTATTGCAGTACCTGACTCTGGAATTGGCCATCATGTGCCACTGGCAAATTGGGACAAATACTCTTAGATCAAGTACTTAGACTGTGGCTTAGATTATGGCAATTTGTTTTGTACAAAATTGTAGTTGTACTCGTGGCACAGTACGAAAGTCTTCTATATAACTATAAAGAGAGAAATTATACCGTTAGCTCAAAAACCTATATTTATTCCTTCTTTCACTTACATACACACTGTTTATAAACAGGTACCACTTTCCCCCTTCTCCTATCTCTCAACCTAATTAAAAAACTAACAGAATTGCAAATGAGCTGTTTTCTTCCTGCTATGAGTTCTAGATAATCTAGGTGGGCAGGGTGAACCTTTTGTCTCCTCAACTGTGGAAATGGTTCATATTTTGAGGATATTTTAGAACCACCTACCTAAAACCCATTGTATTGCACCACTTAAGCTTTCAAAGCAGTGGTGCATTAGTCAAACTGTTGCCTCTAATAAGGTTCTTTGAGTTCTAAGATACATTATTCACAGTGGCAGGACAATTTGCTGTAAAATTGAATTTCAGGTTTATATAATAAAATGTGCTCTTGATTGATGTAGTTGGATAGCTGTGCAATGCACGTATCCAGCTCTGTTGGTGCGAAATAAGCAATTGAAAGATTTGAGTAGTGCTCAAGAATACAAAAAAAAATCCCTATCATTTCTGGAATAGGGCCTGTACATTGGGCCGCAGGTGAGCCTAGTCTCTGCATAAGCATTTGTTTGTTTTGCTTACGTGTTACTTTATGAGATGAAGTAACATTTCCATTTTCTGTTGTACAGAGTTGGCACCTAATTTGTCATGGATATAATGCCTCACTTTTACTGAACTTTCTGATTAAGGCAGCACCAGCAAACTAGAAGACTTCTCTGGCTTTTAAAAATGCAGATGATAATATTGTCCACAGAAGGGAGGAAAACAATTTATAGTCTCGATGTGCCACATCTTTTAAAGGAATATAATTACTATTTTGCTTTTTATAAGCTGTTGTCAAGTCTGGTAGTCATGCCTGTGTTGTTTCTATTCCAAAATGTTTATAGGGTTGGTCATGTTGTAAGAGGAGAACAACAGACTTTTCTGACTTCTTAAGCATTGTGGTATGTACTCGTGATTATTTACAATTTTTGTACTTGTCAAGTGACAGTGATTAATGTTAAATGGTGCATGTGCTTACGTGTTTTAAATTAACCGACTTCTGTTAAAACTGTCTTAATTCTTATATGCTGTATTTTTCTTCATATAATGCTGAAGTCAAGGCTTATTTTCAAGCTTTAATTGTTTAAATTATCAAAATAGGTTTTGATAGAATTACTTGTTAATAAAGAAGAAAGGTCAACATTTGTTGCTGCTTTGCGTGACTACAGGAAGTATGTATTTCTCTTTTAACTTATATCCAAATGAGAATATTTTCCATTCTAGCAGTAGGATTTGCTTTGCATCCAGTGTTTAGTGTGGGCTAAAGGAGAAGATGGAGCTGAAGAAATGTGTAAAGAAAACTTGCTGCAGTTTTTGTTATTTTTAATGCACAGAAACTACACTGCATATATATAAACATGTGTTTTCCACAATAGGGCTGTACAAAGGGTCTCCATAACAGCGAGAAACCTCCTGAGCCTGTTAAACCAGAAGTCAAAACTACCTCTGAACGAAAGGAGCTAGCTGAACTGAAACCCAAATTTCAAGAACACATAATTCAGGCACCAAAACCATTGGAAACAATTAAAAGACCAAGGTACAGTATATGAAACTTAAGGTTTTCCAGATTTGTAGTCAGTTGGCCAAGTTAAAGCTTGCTTGGTTATTCAGTGTTGCACATTTCATGTAGTAGAAATTCCAAAATTAACCTTAGAAGGCCTTGGTTTTGGTAGCAGTGATAATGTTGTCTTGAGCTTCAAAATAAGAGAAAAGAATTCTGGTTAGGATAAGAAGTACTGGATGTTTCAGCACTTGGATCCACAAGAAGCAAATATTCAAGTCTATAACCTTGTAGCTTAAAATGTCTCTAGTAGCTGTGTTTAGTGTTTTAAACAGTAATAAAAATAGTTTTGGGGTGCTTGTATTTAGATTCTTTTGGATCTCTGATGTATTTTTATTTTTGTAGAGTGTTTAGGATTTCCAGTTGAAAGCCAAGACTGCCTTCAAAGTTTCTTGTTTGTTTTTTCATCAGCAGTAAAGATTGACATTTACAAATGTAGTTTGTTTGTTGAAGGGAGGTTTGAAAGGAAGAGCCTTGTAGGAAGATTAAAAGTTACTCCTTGGTCTTCTATAAATTCTTTCTCATTAAGTTGACACTAATACATGGACTTTTTTAGCCCAGATGAGCCAATGACAAATTTGCAGCTGAAAGTGTCAGCTTCGTTGAAACAAGCTCTCGATAAACTGAAACTGTCATCAGAAAATGAAGGGAAAAAAGGTAAGAAGATAGAGAGATTAAGTAGGTATGTGATGCTAGTTGTCACACGAACAAATTAAATGCTGATCTTGTAATTTCTGAAGTATAGTTTCATGTCATTATGTTCTTAATACTGTGAAATACCTTCAGTCTAGGGAATGATGATCAAAGTTCAAATGTGGATAACATGGAGACTTGGTTGTCAGAAACAGTACATTGTCCTTAATATCATTTGAACTGTGTCTTTTCTAAGATTTCCTGGTTAGAAAGGATATTTCTGAATATATGACTGACAGAGTTACCAAGAAATGAACTTTACTCCCCATTGTTGCAGACCCAGTATCATATAAAGCCTTCATAAATCGGTGAAGTTCCTTTGAAGACTAGTTGGTTCTCCCTCATCTGTTTTTCCTCTCTTTTCTTCCCATATTTTATTTGGAATTTAATTCCAGAGCTACACTGTTCCTTAGGAAACTTTATAATTTCAACCTACGCTTGTGGCTGTTTTATGCTCTTTTGTTCTTGTGCCAAACTAATTTAGCTCTTCTTTCTCCATGGTACCCAAATTATTTCCTTGTGTGTATTTATAGACAGCAGTTGAAGCATTTTACAATCTTAGTTTTACAAAACTGAATAAGGTGAATGATTGTTCTCTTCCCTGTGATTGTAATGATCCTCTTCATCTTTTTTTATTTACCCCACTTAAAATTTGTAAAGATATAGAGCCTAGAATTTGATGCATAGGTAATTCAGCTTTTGGAATGTTTCTTTGTATCTCTCTGGCAGATTACAGTGCCAGGCAGAAAACAGAAGCCTGAAGAGGGAGGTTTTTCTAATCTCCTCCTTGGCTCATTTTAATTCTTAATAAAAGCAAAGTGTTCAGTAGATTATACAATTCATTTGCTATTTTCTATAATGTTCTGTTTACAGAGGAAGATAGTGATGAAATCAAGATTGGGACAGCATGTAAAAATGCAGGCTGTTCAAAAGTAAGTGGTTCAGTTGTACTCTAAATCCAGCTGCTTGGCTATTAGGTGAGCAGTTTCGGCTTTTTGTGTGCTACAAGTTGATTTGGAAAAGGCACAGAGTCTGTTGGGTTTAATAAATGCACAATTGATAACACACTTTAATATGGACAAACATAAATTGTTTGTGGGCAGTTGAAGATTATTTTTTCTTAAACCTGTCGTCAGCTTTTAATTATTAAGCTTGTCAAATCCATGGTACTGATGTGTTTCAACGTAAAATATTAAATATAATATTGGTGAGAGGTGGCTTACTGATAACAGTGGAGTTATCTGGAGCTCTTGATAATCTGTGTATGGATCAGAAGCATCTACAGATCTTATCAATTAATGCTTCCTGCAAGAAGACTTAAAAATTCAGTTTTTTAACACTTCTAGCACCAAAATTAGTCATTATATTACGTAGTCATTTAAAGTGAAAGTTAGGCTGGCATCCTTGCATTGTGCAAAATGGGACAGTAGGATTTAAATAGCTTTTTACCTGACAGATTTTGCATTATCTACCAAAGCTCTGGTGGGAGGAGAGCTTTGGCAGTCTTTGTGTTGGGAAGAACTGATCTCATATTCAGTGCCTAAGTTGTATATTGTTTATTTTACTATCTTTTGAGAATCTGTGTGTTTTATGAATGATAAATTTAATTTATTTTCAAGTTAAATTCTTGTTTTCTTTGAATGCTCTGAGTATTTTAAAGACAGAAGTCTCTGGGAATCTGAAGTGACCTTTATGAGTATAGATGGTGTCACCATTGCTGTGACATTGAGGTAACAGAAAGTACAGCTTCTTAGCAGTGCCAGGAAACGTTCTGTGAATGGAGGCTGAACGGTTACTTTGGAAAGCTAGGACAAGCCATTAGATCTAGATTATTTACCCAAAAGCTTTGTTGTAATTTGGACAGTGTTTCTGGGTTGTGTTGTGTTTTTTCCTTGCTGCAAATCCTGTAACAGTGATACACTTTAAATGCTTTGTCCCACCAGACATACGAAGGACCACACAGCACAGAAGAAGTATGTATATACCATTCTGGTGTACCTATATTCCATGAAGGGTTAGTATTCAGCTAACTTCCATTTTTGTACCTATATTTTGTAACCTATGAAGGGTTAGTATTCGGTTAACTTCAGTTTTTTTTAACTGTCTATTGTATGTTCATGCTTTCTTTGTAGATATTGCCTTGATTTATTCTATATTCCCTCTTCAGTCAAAAATGGCAATGCTTGAAGTGGGTATACTAAAGTAATAGTAATATTGCATAAAGGAAAGATCTTAAATGTTCACAGTAAATAGTGTCCTAAATATTGTTTGTTAATTACTTTGCAAACTTTCAAGGATGAAGTATTGGAGCTGTTGTAAAAGAAAAACTTCTGACTTCAATACATTTTTAGCTCAAGAAGGCTGCACAAGAGGAACACATGTATGGACTAAAAAGGATGCAGTAAGTAGCATTAAGATTACATTCTGTAACTGGCCACTCTCAATTTTGAATACTGAAATGCAGTTTGTAGCTTGATTGAGTTACTACTGTAGCTGAGCTAATACAGACCACTACTTGTGATCTAACGTGGAGGCTACTGTGCACAGCAGGAAAACTGAGACATGGAATGTGCAGTAGTCTGTGGTACAGAGATACTTGATTCTTTAAGAGTATTATAAAATATAATAATGGAACAAAACACTTCAAAAACATTATTTGGTCACACAATGGATACAGGTGAACACAAAGTTCTTGTTATGACTGTTTTGTCTGTTCCTGAGACAAAATGGGTTTGACATCAGGAATGTTTAAGAGTAGAAAATAAAGATATATTATAAAAGGTGTAGTTTGGTTACCCCATTCTAGAGCAATTACTTCACAAATTCTTTACTTCCTTTGAATCTTACAATTGCTGCTTGCTTTGAAGATTTATATTTTTGTTCAAGAATTATTTGCAAGTGCAGAAGGTAGGGATTAAACAAAGCTGAAGTTGTGAGCCGAAAGCAGGAGAGTGTAGAAAAAGAGTAAAGAATTTACCCACATTTAAGGAAACTATGTGTATATTAACTGTATGTGTACTGAGATAATGGGATTCTATCCAACAAGTGGCTTTTTTACTTTCACTTTTTGTTTTTATTTTTTCTGCATCAGAGAACAGAGGACAATGAATTTTTTTTGCACTAATATGAGGCATTCTTTTTCTTCATTCAGTTGCTTTCTGTAACCTGCTGGCTAACTGTAATCTTGGAAAGGAAGTCGATCACCAAGTAACATTTTTTTTGTTGTAGTTTGAAAGGGAGATACTGAAATACTTGGCAAAAAGAGTTGCAAGTGGAATGTTGCAGTCTCCTGTGAAGATGAAATACAGTCCTTTATTAGCTGT
The DNA here is from genome assembly GCA_013400955.1 of Drymodes brunneopygia. Taxonomy (NCBI): domain Eukaryota; kingdom Metazoa; phylum Chordata; class Aves; order Passeriformes; family Petroicidae; genus Drymodes; species Drymodes brunneopygia. The sequence continues at coordinate 1,332,611 of VZTZ01014956.1, read as the reverse complement.
GCTAATCGGCTTTTAAAGGAAGTCCTGGGTGTTTATGCTGTTAATCTTGTAAAAGAATATTCTAATGTAATTCTAAGTCTTTTTTTTTTTTGGGTACCTTTTTCCTTATATAGGGTAAGAAAGTAGTTCCATGCAGGCATGATTGGCACCAGACCGGAGGAGAAGTGACTATTTCTGTATATGCTAAAAACTCCATCCCTGATCTGAGCTACGTAGAAGCCAATAGCACAATGGTGAGGCTCCACCTTCAGATCAGCAACTTGAATGAGGAAAATCTGCTCAGCTTTATTTACAAGGCAGAGATAGCATAAGACTCTTTTTTGAGTAACTGCTTTTTCTTGGCGTTTGTGTGTGTCCAAGTATGTATAGCTTTTTTCCTCCCTTCTGTTTGGACATCTGCACTTTATTGTGTGGGTTTTTTAAAAGCTGCAATACAGTATGCAAAAAGCCCCATTAATTTGACTTCCATAATTAAAACCCAAGCATTATGGATTTGCATCACCGTATGTACAAATAATTATAGATTCATAATTTAATTGTATTTAACTTAATGTAATTTGATACTGTTCATGGTATGCTGTTTCACAGCTACTAATATTAAACAGGTGTTAAAATGCTTCTCTGATTTCTTAATCTAAAATGATACATCTATCAGTGACCACTGTTGACTGGAAGTGTATCAGAATCTATTAAAATAGATATTCATTTCTATTTTTGAGGGACAATTTTACCGCTTTGGTCAGAGTAGGATCCAAGTCCTAGTATGGTGTATTCTGTTAAAACATGTTTGAGGTGTCAAATGTTTTATTAACACGATAAAATTTTCTAATTTTCTATTGTTCTTCCTGTTAAGGTAAATATCCATATTGTATTTGAAGGAGAAAAGGAGTTTCATCACAGTGTGAAGTTATGGGGAGTAAGTATAAAAATACTTTTTCTGTCAAAAATTTAAAAAAATCAAACCCAGAAGAAAAACAAAACTTAAGCCTTTAGCTTCCTCTCTTTCAAAAATTGTTTGATTTTCCTTACTCTGTTTATTGAAAGAATTTCAGTTGCATGACGTTGAGTAATTAGATTTAAATCTGATTATGATGCCCCAGGAGATGCGGTGTGACAGCATAATAGGCACTGCTTTGCACAGAAAGTGACTTTCCAAGGTCCTTTCTGATCCCAACACCATCGTAGTGGTGTTGCAGAAAACCCTTGTTTATATATGTTAGCCAATGTATGTTAGATATGCATAGGCATATGTTTATGCCGTAAACATTCCATAGCTTGGGAATGGGAAAGAGCTTAATTCTCAAGATACCAGAGGGATCTCCATCTACTTAAACACCTACTGAAATTTAGTGATGAGGTACTCCCTAACTTAATTCCCCAATGTCTATCAGTCTGTTGAGCTGAAGTGTGAAATCCCTTTTGTGTTGCAGGTGATTGATGTAAAGAGGAGTTACGTGAATATGACTGCTACAAAGATTGAGCTCACTATGAGAAAAGCAGAGCCCCTGCTCTGGGCAAGTCTGGAGTTACCAGTGTCCAACACACAACCAAAACAGGAGGGCTCGGATCAATAACGATTCCAAGAGACAAGTTATTTCCCATGATGAAGTGGTGACTTGCTACTGTAATCAAATATTTAACTTTTATATAGATCTCTTTTTTTTAATGCTAGCTGTTCCCTTCTAGAAAGTAATTTGACGCACAGTAAATGGGGGTGTAAACTTGAAAGGGTAACAGTTATTTCTGCTCTTGCTCCCATGGGTATGTTTATGCTAGATGCAGTGTCTCCATGGGAATTTAGAGTAAAGCAGCTATTGCCCTTTGCTTGCAACCTTCCCGACCATGCACTGACTATCCCAGTAGATGTGCTGTCTGTTCAAAGTGGGTGTCTTTGTTTTTCAGCTGTTCTGTTTAGACTGCATTTGCTAGGCTGTGTTAAATTCAACACTGTTATGAAGCATACGGTGTTGCAGATACAAAAATCTGAGTTTGAACTGATAAGCATGCAATTCCACATCTAGAGTGAAAGGTTACATAAACAGAAATACGAAGTGGTACACTTGTAGACTTTCGTGTTCTGAAACGAAGGTTTGTTTCAATTCCTGTTGGCTATGGAGAGATGAAATAAATGGTATTATTCCAAGGATTTTAGTACTTGCTGACTCCTGCTGTTTTTCATGTATCTAAGCAGATCAGGTTAAAATTTTTAAAAGTTGGCAAGAAGGAATTTTTTTTTTACTCCTTTACATTTGCTATTTGAATAGTTAAATATAGAAACAAATGGACAGTGAAGTGGCTGGGTAACTTAGCATTTCAGCTATGAATAGTATGCAAACAGTAAACTATTGTAACATTACCAAAGTGCTGTATATATTTGACAGTCTTTAGAATGTATATTCTGTCCTACTCTACAACACTGAAAATCTCAAGACTCTTCTCAAAGTAGGTGGATATGTATAGTAGGAGAAGCCAGGACATACTGTAGGTGTCTTGTAAAATAATTTTCACATAGATGTGTGTATCTTTTGACTCGAGGATGGTCATATAAGAACTGCATTTATATACAGGACAAATCTTAGGAGAAACAACATGCTTTAAAATGCCTGTCTCAAGTTATAATTGTATCTTTGAATCAAAATACTTTAAAAAAATGCTGTATCTTTTGATCAGGCTGTAATTAGAAATCAAGACCTTAGTTTTGTTCTCAGTTCATCAGTAAAGGTATGTGGCTGAAAATGGGATAGCTGTTGAAAAAAAAAATTTTTTTTTTTTAATCCAAGCAGCAATACACACAGTAACATTGCTTTCTATTTCTGCTTGGAATTGTTTCTTAATTTTGGCCCACAGCTGAAATAAAAATGTTTTCCTATAAAAGTAATACAAAATGCACACCATTATTTATTGTGCCTAATATTATATATGTAATCAAGAGGTCTTGTGGACTGTTAAAATGCATGGATGCTTATCTACCAGCCTTGGCAGACCTGGAATAGTGCCAGGAGAAACACAGGGTGTAGTAAAGGCATTCTGAAGTGAAATACAGATTCCTAAGAATCTTGCTGCTTTCCAATAGGTATAATTTGACTTGAGCTCAGACTTCTGTCTCTAACAATACTTGAAGTCCTACTTCATGCTTAAAGTAGTAGGAAATACATTACCAAAGAAACCATCTCTGAATGCCAAGAAAGTAACACCGGTGATACAAATATATATATATATATACACATATATAAAACTTGTTTTGGTGCTTCTCTACCTTCATTTCAAGATCCTTTTTCTTTGATCACTTAGTTTGAGCATGGTTGCATACTCTGTTGGGCCCCTTCTAAAAATTCCAGCTTTAAGTTCTGCTGTATAGGTTCTATTAACCTCTAATAATGCCTTTTTTTCCTTTTATTTTTTTTTAAATTTGAAAATGTCAGGTACTGTGAAGTGATATGTTACAAGCTTATAAAATGGTGCCTGCCAAGTGGTCCTCTGAAAATTGAACAGATGTTCCCTGATGTGTTCTGAACCAACGAGTACTTATTAGTATGACACTGAGAACATCAGTGGATGAAAAATTCTAGATAGCTGTAGCTACTAGCATGCCATCTGTGTTTGTGCGTGCAGAACTCTGAACTTGGACAGCAAAATTAGTAGTGCTTAAATGCCAGGATAAAGTTCTTATTTAACAAGCAACTTCAAATGTGTCTATCCGTATGGATATAGAAAGATCCTAAATATGTTTAAAAAGTGTGGAAAGCATATTTTCACTTAATTTGCATCCTCGTGTGCAGTAGGTTTACGTAATGTAAAACTGATTTTAAAGAACTACATGGAAAATGGAATTCTGTGGGAAAACAGAATTTCTGTTTTTAAATAAGTAATATTCTGCCTTAGTGCACTAAAACTAAATGGAGAGAAATGTGGATGAATGGACCATCTGCTGTGAGTGCTGCAGGCTTTGGGATCCTGTAACTACTTGTTACACTCTTTCAAACTACATTTTGCTGGTAGCTTAATCACTTTAGCCGTAAGTGGGAGAAAGCTCCTGTAAACACGGTCTTTTTGCTTTTGCTTTTTATTCATTCCTCCTGCTCTTCTCCTGTTACTCATACTTTCATCACAAAACTAAAGATACTTCAGGTGTTCTATGACTCTCCCCATCAGTGGTAATAAAGCCACTTTTAAAACTTACCTGTTCAAAAAAGCAAGCAAACAAAATAAAGAACCGATAAAAACCCCACCAGCTTTGGTCAAGCAAGAAGGTACAGATTTTACAGTAACAGTTTCTATGGCATAGGATGCTTTTTAAAACAAAAAGATAAACCTTCAGATGGCCTAGACTGCCATAAACTGTCTGTTTAACTGCAGCAATTTGTAGCAGTTTTTTATAACCATATGTCTGCATCTATCCTGAAGCTGCAAGAGCTGTATCACTCACTGAATTTGTGTGTTTTGAGCAGCTGCTCACAACAGGCTTCAACACACCAAGGATTGATCCTGGTGTTTCATGCAGTGACATCTTTACATGCATAGTGATAGCAGACACTTTGATGGAGTATTGGCTTGGCAGTAACTTCTGTTGGTAAGTGTGGAGAGAAGGTGAGGCCAGCTGTAGTGTACTAAATCAATCATGATACTTTCCCAAAAGCATGACTTGTCAAGTAAGCAAAGTGATTTTTGATCATAGGCCTTTACCTGTCTAATAATATGACTCTAAATTGCAAACCAGTATGAACAGGAATACTTGGTGTTGAATTTTTCCTTTTTTCTTGTTTTCAGAAGCTGTGCTGTATTTATCAAATTGATTAAGTTGATACAGTCCAGCTATGTTTTTATAAATAAGTGTTTAAGAGCTGTAGTGTGTTTCAGTATGGGTTTACATGTTACACAAATCAGAACTGACTGTCCAGGTGCATATAAAACTTTACCTTCACAATCCTCCTTTATAATACAAAAAATTGCATGGGTATACAGTTTCATGACAGAAATCTTAATCTTTTCCCTCATTTATAAACCCATTTTCCTACCTAATGTTACACATTTTGTACCTAACATTACATCCCAAGTAACAAGTGACAGGTTGAGAGAAAATGGTCTCAAGTTATGCCAGGGGAGGTTGAGATTGGATATTAGGAAAAATGCTTTTCATGGAAAGGGTTGTCAAGCATATTAGAACAGGCTGCCCAGGGAAGCAGTGCAGTCATCATCCCTGGAGGTGTTCAAAAAAACCATGGGTATGGCACTTAAGCACATGGTTTAATGGTGAGCATGGTGGTGGTGCTACCTTGGTGGTTGGTGATCTTAAAGGCTTTTCTAATCTTAACAATTCTGTAATCTTGTATCTGTAACAACATTTCTTGAAGGAATTGGAATTTATGTGAAATGTTAATACGCTGTTAAGCACAGGGCTGATCAGCTACTCTCTCAGGTCATACATGGCACTGATACAAGTTTACAAAAAAATCTTCCATTGGATGGTATTTGGATTGTGTACATTATCAAGTCGCCATTTCAGTGGTTTAGGAATTAGTTTTACTAGAAATTTTGCCTTGGAAAAAAAATCTACCTATTCTACATAATAATGTATTTTTGGCTTGCATTCTTTAAACATGGCATGAATATTGATTAAATACTGTACCTGTTAATGATTGGTCTTTCCCAATTTGCTACTAAATTATTTTTACCTCTGTTCAGGAAGGAGATCCTTTTTAAAGTAATGAGTTACGTGTCTGGAACACTGTTTTAGGGTGGTAATAGTTTTGCTGTTATAAGAGTCTTGAATTACAGTTGAAGAGGAGATGACTTTTCGCATGGCCGTTTGATTCTGCACATTCATGAAACCTACACGCAGAAATTAATCTCATGTCTTCATGCTCTAGTTTTTTTCTAAATGTATTCAATAAAATTCTTACTACATGCTGGTTGCATTTGGGGTTGGTTTTTGACTTCTTTTGTTACGGGTGAGAACTTCCTGTTAGTTTGCAACAAGGTTGTTGAAGTAAAATATAAGTAGACATTTTCCACAATATGAGTCTCTATAGGAGGGAAACTGCGTCACCAAGGGGTTTTTCCCCATCTGTAGTTCCTGTCTTTGCTTGTTGCTTTCTAATGCTACAGCCCAGTCAGGATATGTGATTTTTGCAGAGTGTGTTTACTGAGATGGGGGCCTGTCTCATTCACAGAAATAGTTCAGTCCAAGAATTTTGACCTGTCACAAATTTAATGGAAGTGGAATAATTCCAGATACAGTGGCTGTTTTCTAAAGTTGTTGAAGATATTGTTGCTTGGATGTTTTTTTCTGATTTCTTGGAAAAAGAAGATACTTTTCAAAACCTCTGGCATTCACTCGGTGTAGAAAAGGTTTCACCTCTTGAGGCCTGATATCTTCTATGGTAATAAATACTTGCTGTTGTTCCAAAGTTTGGGTAGATGTTTTAACCAGAGCTAACCAAGGTACTGTCACAGACATAAACTAATCCACAGTGTCAAATGAGTGTTAAGCAAAAAAGGAAGCATCCTTTGGGATAAAATATCTTTGTTACCTACTGGAAACAAGTATTTGAAAAATTAGTTCCTTGTTAAATTTTAATGAAAGCTGCATTGCAACAAAATTCATTTAAAGCCACCTGGAGGCAGATCTGTTACCTTACAACGATCTATGGAATATTTTTAGTCCAGAAACATTGTTCTCTGAAATACGATTTAAACCTATGATAAATATTGATACTGTAATATTATTGCTGAATCCCATGCTTGGGAGAAAACTAACCTAATGTGCTTTTAGCCTAATGTGCTTAACCTAATTTGTTCCTCCTTAATTGGAAATCAGGCTTGTGTATAAGGAGGCAGAGTTGATACAGTATGCTTCAATACCCCAAGGCACTTAATTTTAGGTTTTTTTCAAGGGAATGTCTTGTAATCAGATTATATTGTTATATACATAACCCAAATTTTAAATGTTCTGCCTTTAGTTAAAGCAGTTAACATTTGGAGTGTCTACTCATGAGCAAAACCTACAATGAAGAGGTAGTTTAAGTTCTTTAACTGAAGCTTTGTGAACTGGAAGCTTGTTGGCTCTTCTGTTACCAGAGTTTTACTTCACTGGATTAGTAACTTAACTGGGATGCTTGTGCTTTCTAAGAGCAATTAACAGCTGTAAAGAAGAAAAGGCTGGTAAAATGAATGGAGGATATTGGAATGTAGTTGAAAATAAACTTTTAAGAGAAAGATTTTTACATGTTTGTAGAAAAATAATTCAGGAAAGACATGCTAAGGATAATACAAAGCAGCAACTCCTAGCTGCTAAACTTGACAGTGGTTCCTACTTTTCTCACATACCTTTTATCAAGGAGGGTTCACCTTGGTTTGTGAGCACAGTGGCATTGATCAGTACTTCTTTTGCTGTTATTTTTCCTCAACAACATTTTACTTTACAAAACAGCCAGTTAAATTTGTTGCATTTATTATTAAATAGTTGTGTTGGCACACATTGCCTGAAGAATTGGGTATGGTTGGGATTTGTACAATGAAAAGTGGCCGAAAATTCAGTGTGTAGTTTAGTGGCAATACCCAAATGCTGAATGCATAATTCTTAAGCTAAACCATGTGTCATTTTAATGAGTTTTTGTACTTCACAGTTGTATTATATAATGCACATATGTTTTACCTTAAACTGTCCCATAAGGGTATTTAAATAAGCCTAACTATTCAGGAATATATTGCAACCTGTGGCATTGTATGTCCTCCCTTTTCCTCCATGCATTGCAGGTGTTCTTCAGTGGAGTTGTAAGTATCGTTTTTTGCAGTCTGAGCAGTAGCTGTGAGAGAGCTGATAGATTTTGCCAGAGCTTCTTCATATTCTGGTAATTGTGTTTTAGTACAAAACAGTGTAATGCTGCCTGACAGGCAAATGCCGAGTCCTGCAGTTACACTCCCAATCCTATACAAATATCTGGTCCTCAGGCAGGTTGTTTTTCATCAGACTGCAGATGACAGGAATGATATTTGCAAAACCAAAGTCCAGTCAGGCTGAATTAGGTGAGCAGGGGTGGTTTAAAAATACAGAAAGAAAAGCTGGGTTCAATTCACCCGTTTCTGAGGTTTGCCAGGACTGGACACTAAGTGTGCATATGACTGTGGATAAATAGCTGTCCTTAATGATTGTTCTCTAAAAGACTTGGGACCTTCCCCAAGTAGTTCCCGAGTGCTGATCTCTGGTGACACTTCATGAACACAGGATTCCCATGGCTGGTAGCATGGCAGAAGCTTTATTCCAGCTCTGCAGGGTCTGGGAGCCTGCCAGACTTGCCTTGTCTGAACTTCTTTTAACCTGCCTGCAGCTTCGTTCTGGCTTGTTTGGCTGCTAAAACTTACCTCATGGCCAGTTACTATTGTCTTACTTGGTTTACCTTGTTTCTCATTCTGTAGTTGCTTGGTGTAGACATATTTTTTATGTAACTACTAAAACTAAAGCAGGTTTACTATGTAGAGCAACATATTTCTGATTCTAGTGCCATGTTACAGAAGGGATGCAGGCGGGGCCTTGAAAACTGGGCATGGGATGATTGGAGAAGGGGTACCTCTGGATAATGAAGATCCCAGGAAGATAAACACTCATAAATACTGTAATTACTTCGTTATTGAAAGGTCTGTAGTATCCTTTGTTCTTTCTTTTTCTTTAATAATAGAGACTAATCATTCTTTGATCACACTGTTAAGATTTTGAGCATATTAACAATGAACCTGTCTTATGAAGTGTGTTTCTCTCTGCCTGTAATAAGACTGGCAGGATGTTTGTGTTTGACTCCTGTGCCATGGCAGTGGACAACACTACCACTGCTGTCAGTGCCCACACTCCTGCCAGGGTAGTTTGGTTTGTGCTGCAGGCTGAAGGGAGCTTTAGTGCAGGCAGGAGGTGTCCAGGCATGCAGGCTCCGGCAGAGAGTATGGAAATGTGGCTTGGGAGACAGAGCTGAGGAAACAAAAGCAGTGCTTCAGTAGGGGGAGGGGGTGTTGGTTCCAGAAATACCGGAAGGGATGAATGACCTCGGAGAGATCTAAATCTTTCAGTGCTCAGTGTTCACAGCAGACCATGTTTCCTCTGCCTGAACTCCTGCTTCTTACAGCTTACATAAGGGTGTGTTGTCACAACACTCGCTGTGTCCAGCAACTGTGACTTGGGTTTCCTTCTAAAAGTACAGCCAAGTTTGGAAGTGATGTGGACGGCAGCATCAGGAACACGTCAGCTGCACTGTCAGCAAGCTAGCAAAGCACATCTGGGGAAGGTGCCATGTAAACTTAGCAAGTCTATTCTTATCCGAAACCCTCCTGTGAAATGCTTTTCTATTATTGCCTCTCCTTTCCCTTAATGAAAGGTTGGAACATGTTTGGAGTTTATTTGAACCAAGTCCAGCCCCTCCTGCATGAAGTGCCTAACAAAGCATTCTCCTCCACCTCCTCTTTCTCCTCCTCCTAGATTCTTTAAGCTCTCCAAGCTGTGGAAGATGTTTAAGGGTGCAGGATCCATCAGGTGAAGCACTGTGTTGATGCTGACAGGAGCATCCTTGACTTAGAGATTCTAACTGGCACAAGCCTCAGTGGTGTAATGGGAACAATCTTTTACCTTAACAAAGACTGCTCACTAAATTCAGCTCCTACTGATTTCTCTAAGGACACTTTGTGAGCAGGTGCTGTTCAGTGAGGAACAGAGCACTCTGGTTCTGCTCAGAACAGCAGAAGCAAGATTTGTGTATTTCAGTTAATTAGTGTTGTGTTCTCTGCTCTGCCCTAGGGAAGTTCATGATGTTCAACATCATTCAGGTTTTTCACTAGCACTGTAAACTGTACACTGAAGTCCCATGAATGAAACTAGAGGAACTTAGAGAGGAAAAAACCAGGTCATGCTGAGTATATCCAATTCCTACCAGCTGCAGAAAGAGGTCCCCAGATGAGTTTGACACAGTGTCACCTGAAGATTCCAGCACCCATTGTTACAGATGTCTCTCCAAATGCAAACCAAATTTATTTCAACCATCCGAGAATCTGAAGCATAGGATCAAACAAAGGTTTGGGTTGGAAGGGACCTCTAAAGGCCACCTAGTCCAATCTCATTGCCATCTTCAACTAGATCAGGCTACTCAGAACCCTCACCCTGAATGTTTCCAGGGATGGGGCATCTACCATCAGTCTGGGCACCTTGTTCCAGTGTTTCCCCACCTGCATTGTAAAAATCTTACTTGTATCTAATCTGAACTGACCCTTCTTCAGTTTAAAACTATTACCTTTTGAATTATTACAACAGGTCCTGCGAAGAAGTTTGTCTCCAAGTTGAAATAAACTTCCAGGCACTGTCCCTTTAGAACTGATTTTCTAAACAGATAATTGACAACCCAGATATCCAAGTGATACTTGGTCCATCCAAGTTTAATTTTGCCAGATTGTTTTGCAGCCCCAGTCTAGGCTGAAGGGTTGGTTTCTCCCAGCTGTAGGATTCACTGATTGCTTCAGTCAGGCTGAGTGAAGGAACTGTGCAAGTGGAACTGGGGAAGGACAGAGTAGGTGATCCAATGTTTTCCATTTGTAAAGAGTGTGAAAAATTCCCTTCCCACACTTTTAAATTATGAGAAGGCAGAGTTCTGTTTTGGACTGGGGAACAGCAACAGAGGCTTGTTTGCTTATCCATAGAATGTAAGATTCTACTCATTGAGGAAGGAAAGGCACTTGGAGCTCTGAGTAACTGATTCTTTCAATTGCAAGAATAAGTGATTTTGTGGAAATCAGTATAAGCCATTTGTAAGTAGTTTGGTTTCCTTATAAATAAGAGTTTGGATATCACTCTCCCTCAGTAGAACTTTATAGGCAGGAATGGAAATAGATTTAATCTATTTTGTATACTTCTCAGGATGTAGCTGGTCATGATGAATCTCGCATTCACACAGTTATCAGTTAAGTTGACAAGAGGAACAAAGCGATCAATGCCAGCTATGCATTCAGCCTGCTGTGAGCTGTAATTTATTCTTACAGCTTCAAACTGCACAGGGAAACGAGGAGGGATTGTGTGTTCTTTTGGAGCAGCAAGGTAATAGTACAGAACCTCAAAGGCTAGCTACCACTGAAAGAGTATGTTTTACTGGTGAAACATTAGTTCACTGGCTTATATATTTCCATAAATAAAGGAGGAAGCAAGTTTCATTAAATATTTCCTTTCTATGTGGAAACTCCTTGTTACATCTTTTCTTTCAAAATGTGTGGTGTTGATCACCGCTATGGACAAGATTTGCAGGTAGCTTGTCAAATAAATGTTTTCTTAACTGTACATCCAAAACATTGGGTCCTCAAAGTTGGCAGATCTCTCAGACAATTCCAATTGGAAACTGCTTGTTCCTGCTTCCCCTGCTTCCCACTTCTCCACACACCCAAATTCGCTTCCATCCAGGGCTGTTCATAAAGCTACAGTTCTGTTTGTAGATGCAGCAATTCCTAGCTCGAGAGTTCTCTGACACACAGAGCTCTGCTCACCCACCATGCAGTTTGGGAGGCTGGAGACTCAGGCGGGGCAGGCAGTCAGGGACACTGACAGTACAGGAGCCTGACAACTCTGTGTGCCACACTCTGCTGTGGGAGCTTTCAAAGCCATCATCTTATGCTACTTCTTTCAGTGTTCCTGCTGCTGCCTGCACAGTGAAGGCTGCAATGGAAATCTGCCTCTTCACTTCTTCCCAGGCTGCATGCTGATCAGCTTTGCTTTCGATATCAAACATGGCATCATAGATTCCTGGGAAGGATTCTCCTACATATTTGTTGTGGCTGCTTGGAGCAAAGATGACATGTCTGTGGGGAAAGAAGAAAAAAGCAATTATCCTAAATAAAAGCACCTACTAATGGGCTGTGTGTTCATTGTATTTCTGCTATATAAAGCAGCTGTGAATCCCAGGAAGATCAGAACTTACTAAATACACAGGAAATTGGTCTTTAAAAGGACAGTAACAGTCCCAAGAGCAAAGTCTATTGGAAAGGGCACAGATTTAGGTCAGGTGCCCTTCTCCTTGGGAAGAGATGACGCATTTGTCTAATTAGGAACAAAACCATGTTATGCTTTTTGAAAATGGGAGCTCAACAAACCTGTCAAAGTAATTTGGCAATCTGGAACAGGGAATAAAACTAGCTATAGGTGTGTTGTGAGAAAAGGAACAGAAACCTCAAAAACAACTAAGTAGCTGCATGATGGTCAGCAGATTACTTACCTGGTAAAGGAATTTAAAAGGAGGGAGAAAAAATCTGTGGGGGAATCTTTGAGAGAAGCATGAATTCTTCAGAAAAGAAGTGCTCATATTGGATCAGAACTGCACAAATGTATTAATCTTATTTTTTTTGTGGTTTTTTTTTCCTAAATAATGAATAGCTGCAGATCTGCTTTTAAATTGGTTTTAACTACGAAGTATCAAAGCACATTTACACCATGTGAAAGAGTCCTCCCAAATGAAAAGAAACATTAAAATTACATTAATAAACGCAAGCAAGTAAGAAATAATAATAATAAAAAAAACCCAGACAGCTGTAATTGATACCTAACAACCAACAAGAAAATCTCTAGAAAGAAATGACTTCATTCTTCCCAAAGTGTGAATGACAGTTTATCCTAGGAGGATGGAAGTGTGGTCCTTAGTTCTACCTCTGGCATGGCATGAAAGCCATCCATCAGTGAGTCAGATATATCCAGACATTAGGAATAGGGGGATACTGAGAGCAAAGTTAGGTGTTCACACACCTGACACTGAAAGCTGGCTTCTTGTCAAGTATTCCTAATGAAAACACTGGGTTTCTAGAAAGGATATTTTAGTTAGTGGTTTAAGCTTTTTGGAGCACATATAGAAGCAGCCAAAGCTGGGCATATGGGGCTCTGCAGCACAGCTCAGGAGCCTTCATCCTGTGCTGAAAGGTCTCTCCCTCTCCAAACTCTCCCTTCTTGGCTTCTCTCTTCAATTGACCCTCACAACACATCTGCTCTCATTATTGTCTCCCTATTACTCTACCCTCTTTTCCCCATTCTGTTCAATGCTGTTTATTCTTCACTCAATCATCACTTTGCAGATGTTCACAAGAGCAAGTTGAAACTGCAGTAGTACTGAACACCTACAAGTAAAAGTCAGAGTATGACTGTGTGGTGGCTTAACCACAGCTGATAAAAAAAGAGGCAAAAGAGAGGAATTTGGCTCCCCAAGACTGATGTAGCCAAGGAGTTCTCCTTAAGGGTTATAAACAAAGTCCACTACTCACTGGGTTGTACTTAAAGCAATGTGTTGAACTATAATTTCTGTGAGACCTATACAGCAATTCAACTGATCAGTCAGCTGCAAAAATAGAGTGCCTTAGACAGCAGGTCAAGAAACTTTTAACCTCACCTGTAAAACTTCCTTCCTGGCAAGCCCAGAGGATCAGTGAAAGCTCTTTCTGTCAACATCAGTTGATCGTTCATGATGCGCACTGCAACTGAACTGCAGGAGAAGGAGATGGAGAAATGTCACACAATGGGGAAACATGACTTCTCAGTTTCATTTAAAATACTTCTCTTTTTTTTTCTTGACAGAAAAAGAAAAGAAAAAGACAAGTGTGGTCATCAGTTCTCAGAAAAAGATGTGGTTTTGCAAATGGAGATACTAAATCCATGTTATATGAAGGCATTGGTATTTCTGTGCTAGAAAACAAGATTTCACACTATGCAAAATAAAACAGGAAAATTTCTGAGTGTCAGATACTTGCTTAGTATTAAATGGCACTGGGAAGATACCACTTAACAGAGGGGAGAGGAAGGCTGAGGTTTACATCAAGATGAAGATAGCTAAATTTTGGTGTCCACCCGTAAGCCAAATGTCCATAGTCCTGTTCTAATCTATACAGTATCATAGTAAGGATGGGATTCAGCTTCCTAAACACAATTGGTACCATATGTGGCCTCCAGTCACTGCACTCAGAGGGCACAGGAGTCCTGCAGGGCCCCTAGGCTTGCAAGCATCATATGGATATGTTAGATACTCTGAGGCATCATCCTCTCCCCTTGAAATGTGCTGAAAGTACAGATTCTGGCATCACCTACAACACTCAGGTGTAAGTGTCTAAACTTTCATTGCTGCCTGCCTTTCCATGTATTGCAGTAATTTTAATGACAACCTGATACTAGTTATAAGCCCTAGAGCTCATACTATCAATCACAGGAAACATTCTTATATCTGCTAATTCATCTTAACACATACTGCCTATCTCAGGGTTCAGAGCTGTTCTACACTAATCAGAGAGAATCCTTGTGTAGTAGAAGAAATAAAGAACCACCACTCTGGGTACCTAAGGCATATGGAAATATATACATACACATATATAACTTATTTTTTCAGACTTACTCTTTCTTGTCAACTTGTTCAAGTCTCCTGTGAAATTCAGCAGCAGCCTTTGAGAAGTTCACCACAGCAGAAAAAAGAGGATCTGGGAGTAGAAGGACTACATGAAAACTTCATAGTATTTACTAAGCCAAATACACCTTTCAGTTGCCTGAAGAACTACAGCAGCAGAAGAACTACATTTGTCTTGCTGATATAATAGCATTAATTTTGTTGTCTTTACATAATTGATTAGTTTTCCTAGTGGAGACTTTAAAGAGCTGCACTACTAGCAAATACCTTTTGCAATGAGACCAACAGTAAAGCAGAGTGCTTGGTAAAGCTTTCACAACCATACATCTTCCCTCTGCCTTGCAAGCAAAAAATTGGCTGTCATTGGCAAACTGAGAGCTCTGCAGTTTCCTGTTTAACAAATGCACTGCAGTGTTCAGGTATAAAAAGCCTGACTTCCATCAAAAATGCCAGCTGTTCCAGGAGGCTGTGGAAGAACAGCAGGATTTCGCTCTAGGAGAAAGATGTCCCATTCACAGCACAACAGGAGAGTGTGATAGTGCATTGAGCAGTGTTAGGTGAGGCACAAAAGGCACAGCTGTCGTGGCACACAGGGACAGACACAGCAGATGAAAGCAGCCAAGTCCTGTGCTTGCTGCATGCTGGGATTGCAGCACAGGAGGTGTCTCTGCCACATCCCTCGGTGCTGTCCCGCAGTGCTGCCACTCAGACCCCAGGGGTTTGCCTGACTGTGTGCAGGCAGGTGGGCAGGAATGGCTGCTGCTTTTTCCTGCCCTGTCCCTGCCAGTATGTCTGAGACATGTGGAATAACTTAGAGAAGCAGCAGGCCTTCCTTTTAATGGCAGTAGCAGCTGTGATGATTTTCTTGCGGAAGGCTCTATTTAATACAGACCTGGGAAAAGTATCAATTTATGCAAATAATTTTTGTACAATAAATAACAGGTGGATGTTATGAGGCTAACTTCTGGCCCCTCCAAAACTCAACTCAATTAGAAAGAAAGTTTAAAACTTGTAAATTTTGGCCACAAGTTTCAGAAAACTTTGGCTAACCCAAAGTATCCTCTCTTCAATCATACAGGAAAATGGGACATAAGATTAGATCATCTCCTAAATCCAGTCCTCTCTTGGAAACTATTATCCCTTCACTGTTTATAAATTTGTCACCCAATTTCACGTGACATGCTTTCTGTTCCCAGGACTCCTATTGAAAGCTGCTCCTCAATCTCATTTGCCCTTCTATTTCTAGCAAACTTATTTATTCATCACGAGCCTACACTTGCTTCTTCTTGTCTTAATAGTGCTGTTCAGTTGGTGCAATTGGAGGTACAGATTTAATGTATCCAAGTTGTTTACAGACTGCAGCACAGAGGGAGGCGTCGCCTTGTGAGGGTGAGAATTCACACTTGTCCACAACCCTGTGGTGAGAGCTCTAAGTTTGCCAGGGGGGCAGAGTTCTGCCCTGCTGACATCATGGCCATATCGCAGCAACAGATTGTATTTCAGAAGCAGTAGGAGGGGATTACAGAGAGAAAAAAAAAATCATCTGAAAAATATGTAGGAAACTTTGTGTTCCTGTTTGCTAGCTATTCAGTGTTGTCAATGTTGGTTATATTAGAAAACATCACATTTCTGTTTTCCCCCACTTGAAAATATTATTTCCTGATAGCATATGACTACAAGCACACATTTTATGAAAAAAAGGTTCCAGCCTTCATTGTTGCAGAGGAACAGCTAAAACCTGAATCCAAATGCAAATAAGAACCTTAATCTATTATTTTAAAGGACAATTATATGATTTAGTTAGGCTTACTCAACAATTTTATGACATTCAGTGTTGTCAATAAGCAATTCTATGAAAATGCTGAGTAAAATAAACTTTAATTGTCATAGTATTGTAAAAACTACCTATGTTATTTAATGTACTCTGGTGCAATAGAATAAATAAAAAATTAGAAATTAAGTCTTCATTCAAGAAATAATTTAAAATTCATCAGGCATCAGAGAAGAGCCATGAAAATAATGAAAAGACTGAAAAAAATGCTTTGTAAAAAATAGTCAAAATGACACATTTATAAAGCTATTAAGGAGAGCTTTCAGTGTTATTTGGGTGAAAAGAAAGGCTAAAATAAAAAATTGCTTCTAGATTCTAGGAACAAGAATAGATGCATTGGTCAGGAGGTAGTTTGTGCAACTTCTAATCTGAAAATAGAAACTCAAACAATGAAAATAAATGTTTTCACAGATATTTTGATAGATGTTCTACTACTGAAAAAAATTAGATTTTTTCTTACAAGACATGCTGCAGTGAACACTAGAACATATTGAAATAACTCTTTGTGTTTTGCAGAATCTCAGACCAGATGATCCATCACACAAGGCTTCCTCCTCTGACTCAAGAGGCTTTTTTACAAAAAAGGGTGTCTTTTCAAAATAGTCAAGAATTTTTCACCTAAACCATTACATGAAGTTTCAAATGTAATTTTTAGTTTCCCCCAAACGTGGGTTCAAATTGAGTTACAAAGTTTCACATTGTAACCCCAAACTGGAGGCCTGCATCTCCAAAAGGTAGTTTATATCTCTAAATAATGGGTTCATCAGATAGCAAGTGAATTAGGACTGTCTGAAAAATCTCCTTGGTGCAGGAGATCAAGGCAGGAAGGAAAAAAGAAGAAAAAAAAAAGGGGAGACAGAAAACGGCTGTGGAAGCTATTCCAGCCAGGGAGCCAGAGCACTCTGCTGCTTTAGACCTGTTTTATCGGCATCAGAGCAATGTGCTCAGCAAATGGATGTATTAATTCAGGACAGAAGTGCTCCTGTGGCTAAAAAATGGCAACCAGGCACTGAGGGAGATAGTGAAGCTCCCTGGGGTCAGATGAAGTCTTTGGATGAAGAGGAATGGACACCTGTGTCCCTCAATTTCCAAGCAGTTGCCATAAGCACTTGACTTGTCTTCTTTTTTAAGCAAGGAAGTGAAAAGGCTGAGATACCTCTTTGTTCTACATTTGAGGTCCTTGACTGCCCATGAGCACTGTAATAATGCCTGTAATTAATAATATGCATGAGAAATTGTTAAGACCTCTCATCAAGACAATAATGTGTTAAACCTGTGTTGTGTTTAGAAAAAAAATTAGAGGCTCTTTACTGTGATGGCAAAATTCAAACAGGAAAGAAAGGAATTAATATGCAGAGCTATGACAGATGTAACACGTCCCTGCATGATTCTAATTAATGCACCTCAGAAACAGTCCTGTTACTCACCAAATGATACTTTGTAAAGTTTCAGCTGTTCTTCATGCTTCTTGGCCAATTTATAAATTCTCTTGCTGTATCCTTTTAAGGCTTCTCCGTAGTCTCTGCTGTCGAATGGAATGACCTGGGAATCTGCCAGTTCATAAACCAGTTTGCCTCGTAACTGGGCAATTGTTAGCTGTTTCTTGAAGGTGGGGTCATAAAATTTTTCCACTAGCTCAAATGTCTCATACACAGTGTGATAAACAGGATAATTGCTGAATTTGTCTGCTTTCTGGAAAAGAGCAAGTAAATTTGTCAATGCCCTGTATTCTGACTGCAGTTAAAAGATGTATTGATCACTTTATGACTCTGGTGCTTTGTATGGTTTCCAAATCAAAAAAGCTATTTGCTACAAAACACAATTTACTGTCCTTCATTTTTGTGTGTTCCTATTAAAAAGTTAAACCAATCCATGGACTGTTGCACAGGATTAAGTGGGCAGTCTTCCTTTTCTGTACCTACACAGACCTGCCTTCAGTTCCATTGCACAGAGGTCACCTTCTCCAAGAGTGAAAACAGTTTGGAATTTGGATAGCAAAAGTCCTCAATCACAGACCCTTTTTACCTTGTGTAGCTGTTTCTGGACACAACTATGGAAGATTTGTATATTAAGGGGACTATTAATAGCATGGTGGAACAAACTGTGCACCTTCAATCAGACTCTATAAATACCGGTCTGTGAACTTAACATCCTATAGAATATACACAACAATGTACAATGTTTTATTCTCCAAACATTTAGGTTTCTTGCTAAATTAAGAAATGTCACTGATATACAAACCAGTCAAAGACGCTTTGAAGCTTTTTTATTAATTATGAATAAATGCTTTTAACAGGATGACTGCTCAGCACTATCAAGCTTCTTCAAGCAATCTGTCAGACTTACCCTATTCTTGGTGTAACGAGCTCTGCCTGATGCAATTCCCAGTCGCTGGAAGTAAGCTTCGAAATCACTGCCTGACCCCAGTTTATTTATTCTGCATGGAGAAAAGACAACATCTTAGTGAGAGCACTTACTGAACAGTATGGTAGTAATTTATGCAAAATGCAGATTTTTCAGAGAAATGGAGGTCAGTTCTTCTGAAGGGCACATCAGGGACACTAGTAAGATCAAAGACTAGATGAGTGGCAAGCTTAATTACTTAACTGATGTTATTCCAACACTCTGATTCATTATCCAATATTGCTAGGAAGATCTTTTAATTGTAGCAATCCTAATTATGGCAGCCATGGCATTAAAAATACAAACAAACACTTTACGCACAGGAGCCATAAAATCGTATCAGGCATGTCTCCGCCGTCTTACAACATCAATCATCTATTTCCAAACTAATACGACTTGGGGCAGCAGTATGTGTAAAGACAGATGTGTTTGTGTGCTCGGCACATTCCGCAGCAGAACCCAAGCCCGATAAATAATTCCCTCTGGGAAAGGCACGGGCGGCGTTCGGCACCTGCGGGCCACTGCTGCCATCTGGTGCGGAGCTGTGGCGTGGCACGGGGAAGAAAACGGCAGCAGGCAGACCTAGCGTTCCAAGTATTTTCAAATATTTACGCTTGATGTTAAGTTTCAGGTTTATATGTCTGGCCTGGTGAATAATTAGTGTTTCTCAGCTAAAAAAAAAAAAGTTTCTTCTGTTCCAGCTGAAGTCAGTGTACATTTCTGCAAGGAACTATTAGCAACAAAGAAAGATCAGATCTGGTAGCTTTTTCAAAAGGAAGAAATCTCAGTGAGTCTAATGAATCCAGAAACTCATCTCAGGAGGGTCAGCAACATTTTGTTCAAATCACTAAAAGGGGCAGTTCTGTTTACCTTATGTCAGTAATGCCACACTGTGAATAAGATTTAGCCTTTCTGAGTCACAGGCTGAAGGAGTGTTTTGGAGTTGTAATACCTTCAAGTATGAAGTGTTAATACACTCATATATAGATTTGTAATGTAATACATTTACATTCATTGTATAAACAAGGCATAATTGTCATAAGTTTTTTAATTACTGCTTTTTGATTACTGCTCTAGGCAGCTTCTTTCAACTGAGCATTTGCTTATCCTTACAATTTTGATTTTATCTCATCTAGTAGATGACTAAACTATGTTTTGAACTCTTTCCCCACTCTTTTTTTTTTTTATTGCTTTCAACATTGCTTTTCTACTAATAAAAAGGCCTTTCAAAAGTGAGAGGTTTCATTTCACCACAGGAATAATGTCACCATCATTAAATAAAAGTAATAAAATTTTATTTTATTTTACTATAAAAGATACTGCAAGAGAGTCACCTTACTCTAAAAGGTTTTGTATTGCTGCCATAAATAGCACATCTTGAAAAATTCCAGTGAGTAGTCATGCCATGATATGATTAAAATATTGGGGGAAAAAAACACCAAACATTAACAACTTGCCTGGGATAGGTAGTATTTTCAGTCGCAGGATCTTTCTCAAGCCAGCTCTCATAAAGAGACCTATTCTCATAACCCTCATCAGGGCTTAAAATCTGGAAAGAGAAATATTATAATCTCACTGGAAGTACCCCTAACTCATTTAATTATCAGATCTTTGCAGCTCTCTATGTTGTTCTTAACCAGCAGTGTTGCTGCATGTAGGGAAGTGACCATTGACATTTGTTACACACGTTTATGCATTCCCAAACAAGGAAAGCATCTCACAGGCACTTGGAACCAAACACAGAACAGGATAAAAGCTAAAGGATGCTACCTGGAGTTCATCTTCTACAGGGAGAATGGCCATGTACACACACAACAGCCTATGTAATACTGTAGGACTCCTCCAGAAACTAGAACCTGCTTTCCTTTCAGCAGGCATGGGCAGATGGCAACCACAAGTCTGTTTGCCCTGAGGATTGCTCTGCACAGCAGCAATATTCTCTCAACAAGGCTAACCTAAAATTTGACTGCTTGTTCTGTAAGAAAGATAAAAAAGATTTGTGCTAGGAGGACAGGTCCAAACCAGTCATGTTACAGCAGTGCCAGGGGGACCCACCTAAGCCTGGAGAATCATTGTGCAAGACACTATATGTACAAATGTAGGTCTCACCCTTACCTTAAAAAAAAAAAAACCCAAAAACTCTCTAACCAGGATGGAAAAGGTAAGTATTAGTGCTGTCATCATGCTGCTAGCAAAACTACGAAAGAGTATAAAATAAGTTGACCAAAGCTCTTAGAAAGTGTATGGCAGAGTAAAAATAAATCAAGACTCCAGCCCTGGTCTCCACCTACACTTAAAAAAACCTTTAACAAACACGGTCCTTTAAATATAAGATTGATTATGATGTGCAGAGGGTTGGATTTGTTTTTTTTCAAAATACAAAGCATAAATGTTCATTGACAGATACATGGTCCCACCACATT
This sequence comes from Drymodes brunneopygia, assembly GCA_013400955.1. Lineage (NCBI taxonomy): Eukaryota > Metazoa > Chordata > Aves > Passeriformes > Petroicidae > Drymodes > Drymodes brunneopygia. The sequence goes on along the minus strand of VZTZ01014956.1, from coordinate 1,311,564 downwards.
GTTGAGACTTAAATTCGACATTGAAAAACATACAGACTCCAAATTGAAATTCCAAAGAGTTCTGACCTCTGAGATTCTGTCAGCAGCTAGCAGGAAAATAACAACTTTGTGAAACAACTGCTTGGCTGCTGTCATTTTCAGGGTACTTTGGTCAAGTCCTAGGGCTAAAGTGAAAAGTGCACATTAATAAGTGCAAGGTGAACTCTGACATATGGGAGCAAAAGCACTCTATGCTCTGGCAAAGATGTTATTCTGACAGCTCTGGTCATGTAAAAACCATTGGTCAACTTTTTTATACAACACCGAGAGCATAGTAAAACATAATATTTGCCCTGACTTCGATCCAAATCTAGGGCCAGCATAAGCTTCCTGCTAACTCAAGAGAAGATGAGAGTTCTTTAAGTATAAATGCAAAAGAAGCAGTGATAATCACAAGGGAATTATAGTTGAAGTATTGCAGACACTGTCTGGTAGAGGCCAAATGTCTAAACCTTGGCAGTAAAGCAAGGCCAAAAAGAATCAACAGCTAAATGTCCCATCTGTATGCTAGACCACACTTAAATGCAGAACTCCCTGAAAAAAAACACTTCATGTGTGCACTACACTTCTTTCTGGTGAGAACTGGCTCACTAAAAACAAGAAGAGCAAAGAGATCTTTGGATGTAATAACTTTCCTTTGGACATGCATAATCAGAGGTCAGGCTGCCAAATCTTCTATTGTTTACATCCTGCATCTACTGTTAAAAGCTAAAATAACAGTGAATATGACTTTTTTTTTTTTTAAGTCAGTCTCAAGTACTTTGCATGGTACTTTAATGGAAATTTTCTACTCAAACTAGCAATAGCTAAATAGTTGACTTAAGATCAAGAGAGAGGTACTATTTTTAGTCCAGAGCACTTTTTTTTAACTCTGTTTATCTTTTGCATTAAAATGTCTTCCTGAGTGAGTGCTTACTGCAGACAGAAAGTAAATTATTTTATCAAGGACCTGCAGCAGTAAGGACATGAAAATTTTTATAGACAAAAGAGAATGTTCTTCAGTGTGCCAAGCGTCAAAGCTAATACTGGAACAGCACAGCTTCTTCCCTTTGCAAGGAGGAAAGATTAAGATAGAAGGAATTTATGGGAAAATAAAATGTAGAAAAGAAAATAAAATCATGGGAATAGAATAGATTAACCTCCCCAGATCTAAACCCTGGCATTTCAGGTGATAAGTGTATTATGTTTGAAAATAACTCGGGATGAATGCACCTGGCGGGATGGAAGATTGGTACCTGGAGTCACCCTAGCAAGTGCCATTACAGGGCAGATTTTCCCATGGGACCAAGTGACCCGAGTTGCTTAAGTCAGACAGAACTGTCATCTGTTAATTGCAACAAATCCACATCTGAGGATGGTGGCAATGGCTCATGACAGGTGCCTAACCTGGTTAACTCCTCATATGGCCAATAAAGTTCCATGCTTTAATGGATCACAGCCTTTCAGCCTTATGATTATGTATCCTGAGAGGTGAAAGTAAAGGAGTCATGGTTAGACCACTTGTAATCACACAAATCCATATACCACAAAACCTCAATCCTTCAATATTTAACACATATTTCAGGGGCTCAAGGAAATATGGAGGAGATTCAGGGAAACAGAGAGAAAATGGTAGCTAGCCAATGTGAAAATTATTTTCTTCAATGCTTATCACTTTAGAGGATTGATCTTCTTCAAGTGGTTTATCACCTTCTTTATTATTATTATGATTCTTACTATATATTGCAAATAAGACTCCACTTATGTCAGTGACACTGTAGGATTAGGTTCGATTCTGTTCCGGACAGCGGGGACGAAGACGAGAGATCTCTGAAGTTAGGTCTTAAAACATAATGTTTATTGTAAAGGGGCGTATGTGCAGAGGACCTGCCAAGGGCTGCCAGACGCAGCCCAGAGCAGGTCAGAGAAGTGAGAAAATAAGCATGAGGGAGAGAGAGTGTAAAAGAAATCAGCGAAGTGGCAAGAGGAGAGAGCTAAGAGCTAAAAGCTAAGAAAGAGTGAAGATAGCATGGCTAAGAATTAAGAGTAAAGTGTGTAAAGCTAGGAGAGCGGGGCTAAGAGAGCGAGCTTGCCATTTACAATACAATAAATCATCTTCTCTACTGAATATTCTAATTTTCATTAACCAATCTAAAACAAGTTACAAATCTTATAACATTTGCATATAGCCTATAAGAACTACTGTATTACCATATGGCGTTATATTTTAAACTCTCAAAACTGCTTCTTGGCCCCTCTGACAAGTTGGCAGGGTCTGCTCTGACCCTTGGACCTGTCTGCAAACAGAGGGTATTGTTTAATCAAAAGGGGGATTACCTTCATTCGGCCATGCCATTGTTTTCCAGTTGTTCAGTAACTGGGACTTGGTATCTCAAAGCTTGCCTTCATTTCAATTTCACTATTCTCAGCATCTTTTGCCAGGTAATCATATTTATAAGGCTTTTCTATTTCATCTTCCCCAACAGACATATTTCAATCCTTTTAAGAATACTGAGGAACTGTGAGCATGGATTGGGTACTGCTGATGGGATGTTTTGTCATTGATTTTGGTGGGATCAAGATTCTTCAAGCACAGCAATAAAATAAATCTGATATTATTCAATAGTCCAATTTTATCAAATAAAGTTGGAGTCTTACTTATTCTTAGAAAGGTAGATAAAAATAGATTGATTCCATACCTCTTTTGTTAGATTATATATCAGTTTGTAGAGAAGCGGGGTACAGTCAACTCTTAATGTGTAGTTACCTGAAAATAAAACAAAGATATGGAAATTTTCCCTTCATCTACCAATAGCATTATCTTCCTAATGGATTAAACCCTGCAATCCTTTCTTAGATAAGCTGCTTGATACTAAGGCAATAATTTAGATCTTGCCTCAGAATATATACAGAAATAGACTGCATGGTCTCACTTAGTAAGCTACTGCCACTACACAACAATAATGTTTTGGTATTAGTGCATCCACAGTAATGTAATTAAACCTTCCCATAGCTCTAAAGTGTGCCTAATTATCCCTCATTAGCTACAAGGCCTTGTCACTCAAACACTTCCCAAAGCTTTTGTTAAACAGAAGGCAAAAACTAAGATGATGGGAAAAATACCAGAAAATGTAATGATGTTTCCAAGGAGAGTCTGTATGTGAGAACTGGAAATTCAAGTCACAAAAGTGCTCAAAATAATGTCTTGCTTTGCTTCTTTCAATTGCTATAGGACAATAAATAGAAATAATGTGCTGTACAAAAAAAAAGTGGTATAAGAAGTATTGTGGAAAACATATGATGATAAACAAAATAATGTTCATGGCATGGATGCCATGAGTCTACAGGGGATTTTACTGCTCAGTCAGGTGAGAGATGTCCAAGATACCTAAACCAGTGCACTGAACATGGTGTTTTTTTCCTTATTACATACTTCTTTTCCAGTTGTTTTGCCTCCACATTCACTTTAATGCATAAAGCAAGGGACATGTTTGAATAATCAAGATTCAGAAGAAAATTGTTAAGGCAGCAGCATGTTGGCTGCAAACCAACTAAAAAATATGCGTTACAATCCATGGTGAGAATGTGAAGCAGTTGTAAAGCTATTATTTCATTCGTGAGATTTTCTAGGCGTGAAATTCTGCTCTGCTTTTTACACAGCATGTAGGCAGCATAAATGAAGGAACAGCTCTAACCCTCCCTATTCCCCAGCTCCAACTGAGCATTTAGAAACTGGGTTTGGCTTTTCTTTCTTTCCAATCCTTTTGTGACAGACAAAATTTTTAGCTGACAGGAAAATAAAGAGTTCCTAAATATGCCTGTTGACATCCATTTTATTCACACACAGGAAGCCCAAACAAGTGGGGTTTGACATGGGAATAATGACCTGCATAACTGAGGTTATGATGCAGAGCAGCTTCACAGGACTCTTCTGACTATTATTTCAGCAGGGACATCAGTAAAAAAGGGCTTTCTGTAATAAAGCATAATTTCAGGAGGATTTTGTGGTATAGATCATTGTGTTGAGCTCCCTCAAAAAAAAAAGGCCAGTTTCTAAGCAGCATTCCTGAATGTCATATTCTTCTCATAATCTGAAGGACACAGTAAATTGGATAATGGTGCATAAGGTTTTTTGTGAAATACTCTTCAGTGCTTATTTTTTTAGAAAAGTCCTGCTGTGATAAATATATAACTCCCTGCTCCTGGCAATCAACAAAGGTGAGCACACTGGTTCAAAGCACCAAAGCATCTCTCACCCCCACAAAGGTAAGCCTGAGGTCTTATAATCATAATAATTTATTGTCTCAAAATATTATAATTCTACAGGGAAAGGAGCTGGAGCTGTGAAAAAGGAGCAGACTGTCATATATTAAAACTGCAATCGCAAATTAAAGCTAATGCAGTTAAGAGACAGTTTGACATACAGAATGCTCAGTTCATTAGCACAGAATAATAAACTCCTTCAGAGGAGACATTCTGGACTCAGACATGTGGACTGTAGCTCATGGATGGCACTATTTGTAAAAGAAAGCAACATGGAAATTCAAATTGTTCTCTCTCTCCACTTAAATCTGTATTTGATACACTTATTCTGTACACCACAATACCTATCTCATGCAGTAAATTAACGGAGAACTACTAAAAATTGCATCGGTAAAGCCAGGTAAGGTTTAAAATAAAAGACCCACCTTCTATAGAAGAATCTGTGTTGATATAAGCAACTGCTCGCTCCTGAAGGACTTTGGCATTTTCCTAGGGTTGTAAATGTGTAATTGTTACTTTCAATTAGTAGCATTTAGTCAAGAGTATGACAAGTGCACTGTTTTTTATAGCATTGCCTTTAAGATCTCAGTCAGGATAATTACTACTGTGTACCTTACTAATTATATTGTTTGAGGATGGGTAAATGATCTGGGCATGTGAAATTCACTACTCCTTTCTGGGACTTAATTTGTTGTGGAAAACATCCGCAAAATGTAGATGCTGCCTGCTGCATCACACAGGAGCAAGACGGAGCAGGAAAATGATTGAACAGAATTGCAACACAGTAAAATAAGGTTATTACATGCATTTTAGCTCTGCACTTCAGGACTTTCTGAACATGCAACACGTGACTGTGGGGTCAGCCAGAATTCCTCCATGCTTTTAATCTCTAGTTATTCATATGCACTCCCAGCACTGAACTCAATTTTAACACTGATAAACTGAGCACTCCTGTCATTTATACAGTCTTCCATTTCAAATAGGGATAAGTCAAAGCACTGAAATTCCCTACTAAAATGCAGTTGACTGCCTATTTTGAATCCACAAAGCATTGCTTTCATGCTAAATATATACACACATCTTGTTTATTCTTTTTGCAAACTGGTAATTATGTATGAAATTGATACTCTAATCAGTAAGTGGTATTTCACCAGGTTTTGGCTTTGTGACAGATATTTTAATTAGGTTAGCAATTGTTACTTGATTCGAGTCATATGAACTAAAAATTCAACTGGTAATTGATAACTACATAATGAAATTAATATCTTAAAAAAACAAACAAAAAAGTAGAGGAGATCCTGCAAAAGAATATGATGGGAGGCAGCAAGGCTGTACTTGCCTATATGGGGCCCTGCATGTATGCAAAATCGTATTTGCTGCATAAAGAACTTCCTTTGTTTATGAGCAGTGGAGATCATCTGTGTAGCAAAAGGATGTTGCCACAGTTGCAACCTTTCTGTTACACAGAAGATGGTGAATATCATGGGTTAATTTTCCTCGAGATTTAATACATGACAGATCTGGCAGCTACAGAGAAGAGGAATGTAAGCTGTGAGGAATGTCTCTGGAGAAACTGAATCTAATTTAGGTATAAAAGAGTACTAATGCACACCACCAAGATGAAGCAAGGAAACAATAATATCAAAACACAGGTTCAAATATGGACTGTGCTTACAGTTTTCTAACCTTTATACAGCTGCCATTTCATGATTTAATGAATGATAGATTACCAGATACCAAACTATTAAGCAAAACCCATCACAGACCAGCAGTAGCAATATTTAACAAATAGAACATAAGAAAACTCCCTAATTTATTAATGACTTGCTCAAGAGAAATTGATCTTTTAAATATCACTGTTTCACATTTCTCATAATTAAAACAATGATTGTTTTTCTCTTGACAGCACCTAAATGTATGCAGAGATAGACAAAGAAATCACAAATAAAGTTTTACATATAGCATACACCTTTGCCACCAGTGGAGTTCAGGTGGGATGAAACTTTAATGCCAACTCTTTAAAATTTCTCAGTAAATGATTTAAAATAATTTAAATTACTTTTTTTTTATCTAATGCTTCATAAGCCAACAGTAAGATGAAGAGACTGTTACAGCTGGAAGCCAAAAAACTGGTGGGTGAAAAAATTAGTGCAAATCTAAAGCAATAGAAATCTCAGCTTTTTTAATAGAAGAATTATGGAATCCCTTTGGTGTTTGGGAGCATATTTCTGGGTTTGCTACCTCCTCTGACATGTGCCATTATGCTAAGTAATTTTGTGATTTGCTGAAATACATGCCAATAAACTAAACTAAACTAAAAAGATGAATTTTTTTTATTTTATAGATTCTGAAAGTTCTATCCACACAGCTAAATATTAACTTATAAATAAAATTCTCATAGAAGAACAAAACAACACATTTCTGTTAAACCCTTCAGTACTAATAAATTGTCACAGTTCAGCAGAAATGTGTTTCATCAGGCAATTTGCTGCCTGCTCTATTTCTAATTTGGATTTTACAGACAAAGCACTGAAAACCCTTGTAAGACCTATATTTCTTATTGGGGTTGAACAAATCCACTAAGAAGCGAACATGCCCAACAGGAAAACGAAGATAAAAGTATTCAGAACCTCGCTTCTGAATTTCCCAACATTCTTCTCTCAGGCAGGAATATAGCCAGGAATCCTCCTTCAGAATTAAGTGACTGTCCTGCCCCTGAGACACTACAATACTGGAATTCACAGGAATTTTGAACTATTCACTCATAGATTACCTATCCTTTCATATGCCCAGTAGGATTGATTTTCATACAGAGGGCATGGTGTGCCTGTGGATCATAGATTCAGGATCTGGACTTAAATTTATAGAAACTAAGGAATTTCTCAAATAGAAAGTTAGACCAATCTGGGTTACATGACATTCTGTTAAATGACAGGATAGATTTCTAATAACTGAGGGTTATTAGCTTTGAATCAAAGTAGACTTTTAAATCTTAGAAGAGTTAGTGCACTTAAGTTGTAAGAAGGTAGGTAGGTAATTCATTTAAATACATGAGTGCCTTGCAACACCTGAAGAAGTCTGTTGTGCTCCAATTTTACCATGAAGTTTTTGATTGCAGTCTAGGAATAGATGCTGTGTACTGCAGCCACCTGCAACACACTTTCAAGTTTTGCTTTGCTTTATATGGTTTTTTTATTTACCTCAGCCCACTCTGTGGAACCCAATAATCCAAATTCTTCTGCATCCCAGCTAGCAAAAATAATAGTTCGCCTAGGTCTCCAACCTGCAATCACAGAGTTGAGCTTGAAAATTCAACTTATACTTTAAAAGTCTACTAACCACAGTTAATTGAAATTGCTTTAAAAACAGCACTTAACTGATACAACAGTAAAAAAAAAAAATCGTCTCTAAAATCCTTAGAGGAACATATTATTGTAGAGGCATTTCTTCTTAATGCAATGTTTTCATTCTGCACAGCTAAGTGGATACCATTACACTCACGAGGGAATAAATTCAGCCAACTACCACGCAATGCTACATATGCATCTCTTCAATGAATTTGCATCTTTCATAACGAGAAATAAAACTTTCCATAGAGGTAAAAAGCTAAATCAATACAACAGCTTATGGAAACACTGATCCTCAAAGCTGCTGTTTTCCATATCCATCATTTTGCATCTGCAGTAAGTTACCTTCCATCTTCATTTTACCAAAAGTCCGTACAATTTCTTGCAGAACAGCGGCACCGGTTGTTGGATCAATACCACCAAACACCCAAGAGTCTCTATGACCACCTAAAATAATATATCTGTCTGGAAACAAACATACAATATCAATTCATTATTAAAAATGTACCTGCATTACCTGTATTTCCTTTGACTGCATCCTTACTTGCAAATGAAGTATGAAGTTCATTACCAGTGCTACAAGTTTATTTTTAAGGGAATCTGCAATCATTCACTTACTCTACTGAGGTATGCAAATAAAGACAAGAAATATTCAATAAATATTTTTCCATCTAAAAGTCTTTCCTGTGTATGACCTGGTACTGTGTATCAATAGTACAATATTAAGGTCAAAAATTATCACTAGTTTTCTGTAATTTGAATGATGTTAATTTTTGCAAAGGCAAAATGTATGACTGATGCAAGGGGAAGCCTACTGTAAAATGACAGGCATTATAGAAAAAATTCTCTGATGTCTATCATTGTATTTTAATGGGAATGCTACATTCTTGGGAATGCCAATGACAAATAGTATGATGGGAAGGATAGAACAACTATTAAGAATTTCTCAAGACTCCATATGACATGGCTATCTAAAAAACCTCAAGTTTCTTACAACACAAGTACAATTTCAACAAACACAAAATAAAGAAGGAAATAAAATCATCAAGCACCTGATGCTCACCTGGTTCCACAGCTCCTCTGAGGATGCCAATGACATTGTAAATTCGTGTTATTTTATTGTTTGTATGAACATGCATTCTGACTTTTCTGAAATGAAAGGCAGTGTGGAATAACCATTTCTGAATAAGCCAATAAAAAGCCAATGCTAATAACACATAAACCAGAGAGTTTGTGCTTCTGTTCTGCTTTGTGTGTTTAGCACTGATCCAGTGTGTGTTCAGCATTGTCATGATGTCTCAGAGAGCCATTTTTTGTTTCAGCCTAGCCTGCTGCTGATGACTTAGAAAAAACCCTATGACCTGGGCCAGTCTATAAATTTGCAAAGATTTACAGAGTTTAATGACTTTTTATTTAAAGGAACCAATCAGATAACTGTGTACTAGAGAAGTAAAGTGAAAAACATGCACAGTAACTAAAAATACATTTACATTTTGACCAAAATTATAATTGTGGATTTGCATATGTTTATAAAGAATACACTTTGGTTTTCTAGCCCAGATCCATGTAATAATATGGAACTTGGAGAAAAGGTTGTTAGGAATATTCATCCAGGAACAAACTGAAATCTGTTTAGGACAGCAGATCTAAGTGATCAAGATTTGTCAGTCATAGAATCATAAAACGGTTTGGGTTGGAAGGCACCTTAAAGATCATCAAGTTCCAACCTCCCTGCCATGGACAGGGGATCTTCCATTAGAGGCAGGAAACCTTCTACTAGAAGCACAGTTTTTTCTTCCCTGTCTCCCACCAGTAAAATCCACTAATTTTTAAAAAAACAAACAGAATCCAGATATTTGGAGAGATAAAGCTAACACAGTCTTCAGCCCCTTAACCTGTGGAAGAAACAAAGCACCAAACAATGGGAAGTTGTGTCTGGCAAAACTTCAGGAGTTTCACATTTGAAATTATCTTTTCAGCAGCAAATCTGCATAGCTGTCAAAACCAAAAACCTACTTCAGGACAGCCACTGTATCTTTGCCCAGAAAATAACTGACACCAGTGACTTGAACATGCATACATGTGCACTCTTTCCATGTGCAAGTGACTTACTACCTAGAATCAAAAGGCTCATCTTGATATGGAACTACTCTGAAAAAGAAGCATGTGTAGAACTAATCTATATTTACAAAAAATGTTACTCTACCAAGAAGGAGGATGTTTAACAGTCCATTCAAAAATACAAATTTTGTGGATGAATCCTATTGTTTTCTCACTGTTGTTCTTCAAAGTGCTCCAAACAGCACTGTAATTATGTCAAATATGCTTTCTTATTTAGTTATTCCTACTTTATTCATTTTCAGCTAGTGTTAAAGCAGAGCAGAAAAGAATAATGATAAATGAAGTCTTTATAAAAGTATATATTCAGACATACTCTTGCTGTCCAGGAGATGGAGTTGTGATAATGATACACCATTTGTACACACTGTGCATCAGGGTCCACTACCAGTCCTCATTGAAAAATACCTCATGTAAAATGAAACTATTTTTACATGGAAAAGTCACAGAAAAGTGATCTTTAGCTTTATTGCAATTATTGCCAAATGTCATTGTCATGTGGCCTGATCTGCTAATTTATGATCTTTTTTGTATTTTCAAACTCTAATAATTATCATCAAATGTTACCCTAGCAGAAGGAAGCAAATTTCTTCAGAGTATCTCTAGATGTATTGTTTCAGAGTCTTTTCCTCAGGGGGATTTTTTTTTTTTCAATACTGTATAAATAGGCAAGAATTAAAACAGACCTTGTAGAAGAGTTGCCTGTGAATCCTGGCCCTATGTTATAAGATACATTGAGACTTCCCTTCCAGCTGCTGTCTGGAGCTGTAGGTCCTCCCATTGCACTGTGAGGTGAAAACAAAGACAAATGCAGTTGACTAGTACACTAAAACCTTAAATTCCCTTAATAATTATTGCAGCAAAACTAAGGTGGTTTTACAAAAATCTTAAAAGCATTATTGCAAAAACAGATTGCTTTGAATTTTCTACATTTTCTGAAGTGCACATTACTAAAAAAGAGTAGTAAATACAAGTAACACTATAGATTTTGCCATTTTAATACAAAAAATTTGTCTGTACATTTATCAATACTGACTTCTGGAGAGGAGGACCGATGTATACTCACCACAGTAATACTTCTGCATCCTGATATCCAATGGGGTGAACTGGGATTTTGGGAATCCCTATACCTTCATTAACTTTATACCTGAAAGTGTACTCTGAGAAATCAGAACAAAATGTAAAGTTTATAGCGTTCTTAGCAACTTTTACCAAACTGGAAACAATTTTGAGCAGAGCAGGTACAAGCATTCACAATTCTTTTTAATTCTCACATCATTTTTCACACACTGCTTCTAGAAAACCAAACCGTGATGACAGAACTGCAAACCCAGTAATTCATCTACACAGCTGTGCAAAAGAAGTCCCCACATTTGATGCAAGGTTAGATTTGCTGTCCAATTATATTATAACATCTCTCCTCCAGGCTGGCTGTGGGGAAACCAAGCTGGTGTGTGAGGTGAAGGTGCCACCTGTGCAGCTGGTTGACAAACTGCAGAGGACACCCACAGATGCATTTACCTAGGCTGAACACAGCCAGGCTCTATCTGAGTCTCTCCTGGTTTTAGGTTGTCTTATGCCCCCAAGAGTAGCCACACAAGCCCATGAGCTTTCCAGAAGCATCCCTGTATAGCATCCCATCAGCACCCAACACTGGCAGGCATCTTAGCTCAGACTGAATTTAGGATGCTGGCACAGACAAGAGAAGCACATGGTGCCAACTTTTGAAAGACCCCAGGCTGCTCTTATTTGTGCTACAGGAATTTTATTCCCCTTAAAAACGATTTTAACTTGTTTTTTCTGCTTGGAACTTATGATCAGCTAAGAAACATACCTCCAAGTAAAGTTAGTAGTCCTCTTTGATGGCAAAGTACAATCTAGTTTAAACTGGTCCTCTTGAGAAACACGGGTATTTTTAAATGGCTATAAATTCTCAGTCATTTTCTGCTGCTTGACACTCTGTAAACCTACACATCCTGCTTTTTTAAGTGTCTCACGGGTGGGGCCATACAAAGAGTTTCCTAGAAACTTTCTTCCCTTGCTAACTGAAACCAGTTAGAATGACACAGGTAAAACTTAGTCTGCAATAGAAAATTAACTACTGTAAATAATAATTTCAAGCAGCTTTTTTCTGTTCATCTGTACTGAAAATAAATGAATTTCTAGTTCCACACCTTCAGGAGCAGTTTATAAAGTCCTTGATGGCCCAGGCAACAGAACTTGCACTCACCTTTTGCAGGATAACCTGGTGTCAGAGGGTCCCCAGCTCCATTCAGGTTTAATACATTCCCACGCTGGACTCCTCCACCTGGAAGGTTCCAGCCATCTGGAAAAGCATCTACTCCTGGGGCACAGTAGTCAGCAGGGTCTGAATAAAGTATGATCCCTTGGGCTCCTGCTAATATGGCATTTTTAACCTGTGAAATTATTTGCTTTTAAGATGTGCCTTTTTTTTTAATGTAGTAATAAATCTGAATGTTGGGATTTGCTTCCATGCATAGTTTTAGAAGATGAGTATGTGAAAGTGAAAATTACCCCATATTCAGCAGAAGAACCAAGCACAGTGAAACACGGTATGTTCATTATTTGTGTCAAATCTTCAGTCATAGCTCAAGGCTATGAAATAAATCACAGAACATAAAAATGAGGAACAAAATCTGACCATCATCCCTACTGCCCCACTATCACAAATTTTGCCAGATTTGTTGTCTAAAGTCAGAAGAGATAGTTACTCCGTTACTGTGCATCAGACTCCTTGTCAAAACACTACTATTTCAAAATACTGCAGATCTATGGATGGCAAGTATCAAAAGTCTTGGCTCTACAAACTACTCAGTTCCCTAAACTATTCTCTTGCAAGAACTGCCTAGGGAGTTAGCAGTCATCTCTGTCTCAGGAGTTTAATACATTTATCTGGTTTTATTGTTTTGGAAGTTACTCTTAGACTGCAGTCACAATGGATACATTGCAGGCTTCCTTCTGCTCATATATTCCAACAAACAGCCCTCACTAATTCCCTCAAGCTCTACTAAGAACAGTGTCTGACCCACAGAGGAAAAATTAAAACACAACCCTTACTTTGTTTCCTCTGAAGATCTTCCCATATCTGGCAATAACAATCTTTCCTGTACAGTTAATTCCCATTTCACGCTCCAGCTTAAAAAAATCTTCTGTACGGCCATAATTCACATACACCAGATCTGCCTGGGCAGAAAAGAAAAGCAGTATCGTGGCAACTGGTCAGGCAACAAACAAAACACCCATTATCAGAAAAACAGTTTCATTCACTATGTGTGATAGAGGATTTTTAATTTTTTTGTTTTCATTTCTACAAACGAGATCCAGTGCCCATAAAAACAATAGCAAAAGATATCCAAAATATTCCACAGGAAGCTTTGGCTCCAATTTCTGATGTTTGGATATTATCCTGCACTTAACAGCAGTCCTAAAAACAGGCTGGAAAATAAACCAGAGTACTTTGCTAAACTGACAAACTTCTCAGGCTATGACAAAGCAGTGGTATGCCTTGCATACACAAACCCTCACTAATATACAATTTCACTCATTTATGCAATGCAATGTTGTCCTTGACCTGTTCCAAAATGAATTAGCAGATTAAATGAGGAACTTTTGTTGCCTTTGAAGGAATTCATTTAATCTAAAATGTCTACCAACTTAATTTAAATATTGCTACTTCTACCTGTGCCTTAAGCAAGTTCTCTACATTTGACTGAATAATATGGAGCAATCTGAGATATATCCAAAATTCTCCATCAAGAGAAAAACTTTTCACTTATTATGTGATTCAGAGTTCTAGCAATTTGAGAAAGCTCTTTTTTTGGTCATAAAAGACTTCTAACCTTTGCATAATATGGGGCCTATCTGTGCCTAAGTGTTCTAATTAAGACAAATAGTAATTAAAATTACCACAACAAATATTTTGAGAAGTTGGAGCAATCTGTCCCAGAAAGTGTTTCAAAAAATAGGTAATAGCATAATTTCTTACATAATTTCTTTTCTTACCTCTGGCACTCCTTGTGCTGAAAAAGCATTATATGGTGGTAGTATATCAGTAACATTTTCATACCCCTGTGGAGGTGGTTCAAACAATGATGTATTGAAAACCTATCAAAAAAATAACAGTAGTCCTTGGTCAAACACTCCAGGCACAAATTCACACACTAAGGAAATGCTAATTATAATTTAAACTAAGGTCAGAAGAGACAGTTATTCTGTTTCTGTGCATCAGACTCCTTGTCAAATAATTACTATTTCAAAATACTGCAGTCCTATGGATGAAAAGTATCAAAAGCCTTGACTTTTGCAAGTTAGTTAGCTTTTTCAGCAGTTTAAACTATCATTTCCATAAACTGCTAGCAGAAAATACAGTTCTAACTATCACATATAAGTTAAAACAAAAACACAGCTAGGGATCCAGAGCTGAACCTCTGTAATAGAATGCAGATATGGACACAGAGACAGATCAATGTCAGAAGACGCTCATCAGTCACTGCCTGAACCTAAGGAAAGAAGTAGCTGAAAATTGCCAAGAGGTGGTGACAGTAAAAGACATCTGGCTCATCCATGCCATTCCAGGTGTCTTTTGTGGTTTCTCCCACCTGCATTATTATTTTTTTCATCTCTTTTCTAATAATACTCCAGTTAAACATGCTGCCTCTTATCACTATGTATTGTAGCTGTTTTAAGGTTCATGTCCACCTTTTGTCACCTTGCAAGACTGTAAGTGAGACACTGTTACAGGGTTTCTGGAAGAATTTCTTCCTTCTTTCACCTCTAAGTTCACACCACGCCTGAGCACATATTCCTTACTTTCTACCCTGGCTCTTCATCCTTACCTATGTGCTATGATGCTTCTCTAGCAGTCCCACCTTCTCTCCTTGCTCAGGATCCCTGTCAGAATTTACATCTACTTCTTTATTTCCCCAGGTATTCAAAAGGGAGAAGATGCCTATGGACTGACTAGTTCATCAGTATCTCCACCACTAACTTAGGAGACACTAAGAAGCCACTGGGACCAGGTTCAGAGCAAGGGAAACATGGCAATACTACATAAAATTGATAGTCTCTCTGCAATTCCTTACCTCAGTATGTTGAGGAAGCAAATATTGTACAGATGTCCAAGCAGGGTTTGGATAGGTACTTGGAAGAGAGATCTAATGAGGGTCACTGACTGGATAAATAATTGGAAAAGGTCTAACGAGGATTTTTCAAGAGACTAACTGCAGCACATTCAGAGAAGCCCCGAGCTGAAAACAGCTAAACACTGGAAGAACTGCATGCCTGAAATACACTTCTTTGTTCTTAAACATCCCTGTGCATCCACTTAAGGCTGTTTATGGAAACAGGATATTAGCCTAGATGTATCCTTAAGCTGAGCCCTTCTAACACCTCATGATCTACAGGTGTTAACTGCAGCCTCTCCACACATCCTCGCTCCTCCGTATGGGGCACTGAGATCTCAGCCCCTCTGCTGGGTTTTCTGCATAGCCTGGAAAACCACTTTTAAATATGAATTCCCTTTGCACTGGATTTTTTTTTAATAATAAAAAGCACATGCTGAGATGAGTAGGTGGGAATACAGAAGAAGACACTGGTTTTTTTACAGGAAGTCACAGGGGGTTTTTTTGTTTTAAATAAACACAGTTTTGTCATTGAAAAGATCACCTCATTCCCTTGATCATCAATTACTGAAATGTAGTTTGGCTGCTTTTCATTTGGGTATGAAAGAAGCACATCATAATTAACAAGTTCTGCTGAATCCAATCCAAATTCCTTCCACTGGCCTTGAATTTTTTTGGCAAGAAGAAGATTCTGTTCAGTTCCTGCGAGGTGAGGCAACTTGGTAAATGAACTAGAATAAAACAGAAAACCACTAGTAAGCAGCAAATGCAGAGATACCATTGTGAAATAGGATCAGTGTGTATAAAGCTAATCTTCAAGGCACATTGCATGGACAGTAAGGTCTTAAAGTTTGAGCTGCATAACATGATTTCTTATCAGAGTCTGCTTCAGGACAGGTACAAAATACAGTCAGAGCAGAGGATCTTTCCTGAAGCCTTTAGATAAGTCAGCTGAACTTTTCTCTTTGCATAACAAGAATAGCCACATCTACACACAAGCAATGAAAATCACTGTCAAAGATTCAGCAAAAGAATATCGGCAGTATGCAAGAAGCAGAAATAAATACAGGAAAGCTACACATTCAGAAAGGAGTCTTCCAGATAATTCTGGTATCTGATCATGGATTTGTACTGTTGACATAACATGTCCTAATGTCCTAATAAGTTTAACTTGAAAATCATTATATTAAATTACCTGCACAGGTTTGCTCTTTTTTCTTAATCAAAAGCCTGAATAATAAAATCCTTTTTAACAACATTTACTTCCATATCAGATATACCACATCATGGTGATAAATAATCAGGAACAGAGTCCAGTCCCTCTGGGTTACCCTAGAGAAATCTGTCTACAATTTGTACAGCCCACTGAATAAGCAAGGAATGGTGAAAGCTCATCAGTCAGTCAGGCACTCAGCATCAGCTTCCAATTCCCAACAGGCTACTTGTCAATGGCTGCCCCACAGATGCCAGATACAGCAATTACCATTAATTAGTGGTAGCAAATACCATGATTAATATCACTTCAGCCTGTCACTTCAGATAGTTTTCAACCCCTGTTCTGCAGTGTGTATTTCCTCAGCTTCCAAAGCAGAATGATGTTCATAGCCTTGTTAAAGTCAAGGATGTTACAGCCCCTATAATGTCTAAATGCCAGCATGTAGACAGTCATTTCCATACAGAAGGCAATATGCCAATCACACAAACAAATAGTAAACAAATGCTGACTGTTCCAAACTAAATTTCTGTCCTTCATGTGTTTGGAAACAGATTCCAGAAGAATGTTTTATCACCCTTCCAGACCTGAAGCTGACCAGCCCACAGTCCCTCCAGGTTGTCCTTATTAAACAAAGGGCACAGTATCAGCCTTTTTCAGCCAGCTGGGGCCTCTTTCAATCATCAGAACTTCTCATCTACAGCAAAATTGCAATCATAAAAAAGGTCTTTCACATGAGTCCCACCTGGCCCCAGGATCTGAATGGATCTAGATTCTCTAAGGAGACCACAACTTCTCTGCTGTGCTATTCCCTCTATTTAAACTGTGTGGGTATGCACCAAAGTCTGGAAGCAACCTTTGCCAAACCCTGTTGCTTGTTTTCGTCTTGCAGTTTAATTCTCACAAGTATTTTAAGTATCTTTTAATTCTTTAAGTATACTAAATATAACATATGGCATCAGGAAAAATGCACATTAGGATTTTTTTTTTTCAAATTTTCCCTTCTGAACAGTTTAATCCTTTCCAGAGCTATGATACAGTGCTAAGACCAAAGTGTCTGCATTTTCTGACACTCATAGTTTTTTCCCCAGCTTGATAGAAGCAGATGTAGAAGTCTGAAAAACTAAGAATACAGATAAAAATTCTCAAGTTCACACTTTTTTTATGGTTTTTGACAAACGTTTTGGATAGTGTGTTAATACAATTTTTCTGCAGTTACTGATTTGTATTTGAATTTAGGTAAAATAAACCCCAACCAGCATGAAGCATTTGGCCCATCACCAAAGCAAGCAGACAAATGAAAAACCATTAATATCCCACAGCCAAGACACTTTGGCATAATTACAGAGCTATTTCATGCTATGTTGCCTAGATTCTCACTCAAACATAATTTTTAGGAACTCTCTAATCTACTGAAAGCAACAAATACAAAATAAGATTAGGCCTGTAGACTTTAAAAGCTAATTGATGTTAGGTTTGAAACCTTTTGGGTTTAGAATAAATGTACAGAAATCAAATGTGCCAGTAATCCTTTGATGTTTGTGATGCAGCTGCTGACTTACATCCTGAATATAAACATTTTACTAACCTGAGTTAGTATTTATTTACTTTTCATGTGAATATATTTGTTCCTCTGTAGAAAGTATAAATATACACAATAATTTGGGTATTTTCATTTTCAGTGGAATGAGGGAAAAAAAGGGTATTTTTATATACCTAGCATTTTAGATGTTTTGAAAGAACTGCATGGATGCACAAGGATGTAAAAAAGTATATTTATTAACAATAAAACCCTGCAAGCCTTAACCAGCCTTCCATGCACACTGACCATGGACAGAGCCCTTTATGTCTGAAACAGAAGCCAGGGTATTATGGGATGTCAGAGTTCCCAATTAACAGCACATTGTCCAGTATGGCCACACTAAAGGAATTATCAGTTGTAAGTATACATGCAACTCAGTGCCATGCAAATTTGTAGCATTAATTTTTTAATAGATTAATTTTCTACCTAGACTAGCTGCTCAAACTGAAAGTTTAAAGAGACACTGAACAGATGATCAGTCAAATGTAACTGATGTTAATCATTGTATCCCAAATACAGTAAAGTCATGTCAGTCTGAAAGGAAGCAAAGTTATCTAAGGTTAGAGCTTCAGATACTTGTGAAGAAAAAAAATAGCACACTTCATTAAATCAAGAAGATAGGAAATCATGAAGACTGGTAAGCACTGGCAGTAATGCAGCTGAGGTAAGTACACTTGCTTCAAAAAGGCAACTTCAGAAATGGGGAGGGGTGAACAGAAGAGTTGTAAGCCTCTCCCTTCTTCCCTCACAAACTAAATACTTCCAAAGCATCTTAAAAGCTTTGCTTTCAGAGGCCCTTCCTTAGAGCTGATATTATCACTTTCTGGCTTTCTGACTGATAAAATTGTTCAAGAAACAGGATGCACAGGCCTTACCGAAGAAATCTCCTGATGTTCTCTGCTTTCATTTCAGCCACAAGTTTCTGTCTCACATTTTGATGGACCTCTGAAGAGCTGGGGTTTTTCTCAGTCAGCTTTGTAAACCATCCTGAAACACATTTGAAAAGTTTCCTACTTAGCAAGAATGTCCTCACATGTTTGAGCACAGGTGCAACCTGTGGTACTAAACAGTTAAAACCACAAGGATGAACAGGGCTTAGAGTCTGTCAGTCTCTGAGGGCTCAAGCAGAAAAGTAAAATATATTTCATTGACTGAAATGTCTAAAAGTGGCATAATGAACAGAGTAAACCCTAAATCCCTGCTAAACCCCCTTTTTAAGGCAGACTCATCTCTCATTAAACTATAATTTAAATTCTCATGTAACTGTTTGCAGTGTGAGGGTTGAACTCCTGATACTCATGATGAAATTACTTTATTTAGTTTATGCATATATTTTAAAATAGATGTGTAAGCATATTTGAAGTGAGGGTCTAGGACTGAACAGCCACTCTACCAGCATTGTAATAATTACAGACTTGGGGAAGGGTGAAGTTAGTCTATTTAATAATTAAAAGAATAAAGTTAACTGTCACCCAGGCCAGTTTTAAAATGTTTATTCAGTAGCCATAAATAGTAGTAGGAGGGGGTATATCAACTATATATGAGTTTTTCTTAAGAAAAAAAAAAAAAACAACAACAAAAAAATCCTTTTATTATTATAGCTAGACAATCCCAAAGTGGGAATTTTCATAAGATTCAAAAAATTTCATAAGAAAGACAAATATACATGTGCTGTCACATGCACAGTATATATGACCTGTTACACTTAAATACAATTGTTGTAGCACTCTGAACTGAAGTGATGCTTGAACAGACCAAAAGTCCATCTTATCCTCTTTTGGAGCAGGGCCAAAAGATGATCAGCAAAATGTAAAAGCATAGCATGAGCACCAGAAACTTGCAGTTCAGGGATCTTCTAAATTAAACTAATATTTTATATATTTAATAGACCTCATGGGTTTTGCTTTCATGCTTTAGCCTTAGGTTTGTGCTACAACACAAGTTTTAAAAGGATATGCAATTTTAGATTTAAAATCAAATGCTGCAAGTGACTTCCGAAAAGAATCTGTAGTGAAGTTCGCTGTGCATGATGAAAATCTGAGTAACTTGGCTGTCAGTCAAACTCCTCTACATTCCACTCTTAATTTCTAAAATAGCAACAGAATAGGAGCATTTAAATATATCTTCAGTAAAAAACAGGAAATAAAAATTTAAAAAGAAATCTGGGAGAGTTTGCAATCACTGAAGTCTCACTCTTGTATTAATCTTTCCTCTATGAATGCCTGGCTGCCTGTTTCGGGAAGCTGTCAGTTCACCAGGGCTCGTCCTGAGCTGAAGCACAGAGCCATTCTGTTCCTCACTCCCTGAAGACTGAAATTGCTAGAGAGAAAAACTTCTTAGACAAGCACTGGGACAAGTACCTTATCATGTCCCTAAAGAGCAGCATAATCTCCCTGCTGGTAAATTAATCTCAACAGGGGTTGCACACAAGTCTGTGCAGGGGAAAAGCAGCTGGAGACTGAGCCCCTGGGTCTCTGTACTCACCTGTAAGAAAGCCCAGCAAGAAACAGCCGAGCAAACCAGGGCCCACAAGCCATGCACAGAGGGTGGCCTTGCTCCTGCTCCCGGCCATACGCTCAGCACTGGCCGGCAGCTTGGCAGGCTCTGAGGGCTGGCAAGCAGCTGCCTTCCTCCTCCTCCTCCTTCTCCTCCTCCTCTTTCCACCCACAACCCCGGGGCTGTCCCTGCCTTCTTTGCTTCCTGGCTCTCATGCTGCCTAGCCAGCCTTAACCCCTGGGTGGTGATGATGAAACGATTTTCCAAATGCAATGAAACTCTTCCATTTCTCAGTCTCACTCCACCAGACAGCCCCTGTGCAGCTGCGTGTGCATTTCTGTGACAAATATGTATCCTGGCTGTGCACCAAGCAAGGTACATGTAGTATTTAAGAGGCTAATTTCTACTAATTATTAGTGTAGGGGTGGTTACCCTAGGGGACAAGGACCAAAGGCCACCCAAGAACCAGGACCCATGGTGGATCAGCCCTGAAGACGGAGGGCTTCTCTCCTCCATGGAGGAAACAGTGGTCTAGACCCAAGGGTGACCAAGCCCACCTTATTTGTTACTGGTTTGCTTAAATGTCAGTTTATTGTTGGTTTCTGGAAAGTTCTACCTTGTACGGTTGATGGTTTGTTGTCTGCTCCCAACTCCTCCCCCCTCCGCCCCTCACTGGCTGTATTTCCCTGATCCCTGCCTAAATCCTCCCTCTCAGCCCAAGTTTATTGGTTGTTGTTGCCATATAAAAGGTCATGTTCAGAGCTGTTGGGGGCTCTTGTCCCTGGGCTCCTGCTCTGGAAATAAACGTTCCTTAGCATACCTACACAAGAGCCTCTCCTATCCTTTCTCCACCCACTCGAGGTCCTCAGGCAGCCTGAAAGAACCCACCTGCGACTCCCCGAGTCCCTCTGGCTCCCAAGGAATCCCTGGATTCCCTCGTCGTCGCCACCTCAGGACGAGTGTTAGGGGTTTCGAGGACACTTGGGCTGCTGGAGGTTGAGCCTCCTCGGGGAGCTCCCTTCAGCCGGACGTACCTCGTGCTGGACCATCGTCAGCGGTCTGGACCCTGGACCTCTTTTTTATTTTTTTTTTTATATATTAGGACTTCCTGGTTTTAAAAGCTCTGGTTTTAGGCTTGTTCACAACCCGTTCCAGTGGAAGTGGTCAAGAGATGAAATAAAGGGACAACTTTTTTCCTCTTTACCAATGAACACTGAATTGCTTCCCTTTCTAATCCATGGTAACATTAATCCTTAGCAAAGAATGTATATTTACAGCAGCTGAGAACACAATTTAGATTGGCCAGTAAGAACATTTCCAGACATCTCCCATTTTGGAACAGGGAAAAGTTGCAAATTTATTTCCTATACTCCTTAGCTACTTGCACTTAAAATTACAAGGTTTTTAAGGTGAAGTCTTCCTAGCCTAATTTAGTCAAATCCATCAGTATCTCATGGGGAAGGAAACCACTGCAGCCCAGGGAACAGTCAAAAAATACGTTCATAGAATCATCACATTTTACACAAACTTACTGTGACCCTGCACATCACTCCCTGCTGCCGAGTTCCTTCATGGCTACACAGAAACCAAGACTGATCTCTCTGGAACAGAGGACTGGCCCATTTGAGACACTTAAACAGATGAAGGCAGGAAATGTTTTCTGGGAGCCTGAGCATGCTCCAAATTCCTACCACTCACTCCCACAGCCCAAAGTAGATACATTTTGTGAAAGAAATGTCTGTACTCCGAGTAACAAAACTTTCTTAAATACATTATGATGAGCTGAAAATATTCAGAAAAAAGCAGAAAAGACTGGTTAATGTCCTAATTACTTAAACTAATGCTTTTCAGAGAAAAATTACACCACTTGGGTATTCTGCACCAGTCACAGCCACTGTCTTAAGCACAGGACTTGATGTCTTTGTTCAAATGATAAGCACGTCCAGTCTTGTGATTTTTTCCTGTCATTTCCCAACTGCTCATAAACCATCACAAATTCTGAACAGCAATGACATTTCACACCGGCATCTGAATTGACATATACAAACCAGATGGAATTCCACCTACAGAACTCATAAAGAATGAGCATATTGATGTATTATTAGCATTTATATAGCACCACAGGTGTAGGACTGGCACATAATAGACAGTAAAGTGACAAGGGCTTTTGGAGATTACTATCAAAATTAGTCCTCACATGATAATAACATCAGTGGAGGAAGAAGGTAAGAATAGCAACAATGAGAATGTATTACATGCATTTATCTCTATGCATATGTCTTTTGAAAGTGACAAGGGCATTAGCAATGCTGAGGGTGAACAAAAAGCAGCAGCCAAGTGGCTTCTACCACTTAAAATACAGTCCTATTGCTATTAGTTATTAGTTGTGACATGTTCTGACAGGCCATGGATTGGCCACAAGAGGAGTACATTATGTTACAATTAAATGCAAGTGTACGTACAGTGTAAATCTGTCTTCAATCACATTCCCTCCACCACAAGACGGGCAGGAAAAGAGACAAGCTCATGGGTTGAAATGAAGACAGAGGTATCACTTGCTGATTACCATCATTAGCAAAAGAGATTGCACTCAGGAAAAAGTAATGTATTACAAATTAAAACAGACTTGGTTAGTGAGAAACAAAGCCAAGAATTAAGACATCTTCCACACTGCAATCACTTTTTTCAGCTTAACCCTCTTTACTCCTGACTCCTTTGTGCCACAGGGTTGCCCTGTGCTACTCAGGGGCCATCCTGGGATCAGGCTAGACATCTTAGGATATCTACAGTGTGATAAGCACCTAACTTTAAACAATGGAATTATTCTGCACTGAGAGTATTCCTTTCCCAACAGAAAAACAGCCAGTGTCATTTGGGAGCTCACAGACTGTCCAAAATCTCTAGACAGAGCAAACCAGTACACTTATGTCCTGCTCTGGGGTAACAGCTACAGGCCAGATGAGACTTCTCACAACACAAGAAATGAAACTGCACAGCCTCTTTTCAGACAGCTGAATACTGCTCTGTGCAACAGGGTGCTCACCACAGCCTGCACCACGGGCTCCAGGGGAATCTCTGCTCTGACACTTGCTCCTTCCCCTCCTTCTGCACCAACCTTGGGGCCTACAGGGCTGTTCCTCGCACACATTTTCACTCTTCTCTAATTTGGCTCTAATTGCTTCTGTGAAATAACTGTCTTCTCCTTCTAAGATCTGTTACCACAGAGACTGCCACGATGATGGATGGTTTGGCCTTGCTCAGTGGTGAGTCCCTCCCAGAGCTGGTTGGCATTGGCTCTATCAGACACAGGGAAAGCTTCCAGGGCTCCTCACAGAAGCCACCACTGTAGCCCCTCACTATGAAAATGCTGCCAAACAAATCCAATAGAGGAGATAGACTTTTTTTTAGTAGGGCCTGTTGGAATAGATCAAGTCATGGTTTTAAATTAAAAGACAGTATATTCAGACTAGATATAAAGAAGAAATTTTTTACAATGAAGGTGGTGAGCCACTGGCACAAGTTTCCCAGGAAGTGGTGGATGCCCCATCCCTAGAAATATTCATGGTCACGTTGGACAGGGCTCTGAGCCATCTGGTCCAGTTGAAGATGTCCCTGCTCACTGCAGGGGGGGAAAGGATTAGATAGTATTTAGAGAACCCTTCCAACCCAACCTGTTTTTTTCTATTCTGTGAATCAGCTTGGTGTGCTGTGGAGGCCAGTGGAAAGAGTGACATTACCATACAAGAATTTTTGTTGTCCCCCCTGGATCATATCTGTTTTACACAAACATTTTGAAATTTCTTGCTGACAGGTTGTAAAAGTATCCCTGAGTTATCTCACCTACAAACTCCTTGAGAAGAGAAGAAAACCAGCATATAAAAGCTGAGTAATTACCATTTACCCAGGTGAAACTGAAACAAAACGAGATGAGGTTTGGTTGCATGCATACATATATACACACACATATATCACTCAATGACAAAGCCAAAGGTGTAGTATGAAGTCTTACAAATGCTCCTCAGAATAACTGGAGTCAGAGAAAAATGATCCTGACATGAGATCCAAAATAAAGCATGTCAGGAATGCAAAGTCACATATGTGAGAAGGTGGAAGAAGCTGCTCCAACCCAAACCTCATCTCACTCTTAGCTATTACCGATCATCTCATTTTGTACCCAAGGAGAGACCTCAGAGCTCTTGAGACGATCAGTAACCCAAAAGATTCATCTTGCTTTGAGCCCTTTCCTGGCAATATCAAAGCCACATCCATCAGCCACCCTGTTATTTTACATGGTGTTTTTCCAGCTAGAACTAAGATATCACCAGTGTGAGACACCTCTAAATGCACATTGCTGATAACACCTGGGTACTTTACTCAATTTTGAAAACTCCCACCTCAGTAAAAGTTTAATCTCTTTGAGGTTTGAGGCTAAAAGGAGGTAAGACTAACCCAAAGTAGTCAGAGAAATTATGCAAAAAAAACTGTGAAAAGATTACAGGGTAAAGGTACTCCTTTTCTTAGTGC
Organism: Drymodes brunneopygia; assembly: GCA_013400955.1. NCBI lineage: Eukaryota > Metazoa > Chordata > Aves > Passeriformes > Petroicidae > Drymodes > Drymodes brunneopygia. The sequence continues at coordinate 1,286,862 of VZTZ01014956.1, read as the reverse complement.
AGATGAGAAAAAGGGTCTAAACCATAAACTCCGCAACACACAGTACATCTTTAAGTTATTATCACTTTTAGAATTATCATGAAAATTATTAGTTACCACATATGCCTGATACTGAGTTCAGGAGTGGTGAGAATTGCTCATTCTGACAATGAAAACAAGAGTGAGGTTCAGCTGAAGCTAGGAGCACTTGCAGGTAGCTACATATACTCTACTCACTTAAAACACACAAATCCCTGGTAAACTAAAAAAGCTCAGAAAAATGGCAAGGATACACATGCCAAATGCAAAACTAGCAGGCAATTGTGTGTTGAATGCATAATTATGCTATTCAGCCAATTAGTAAAGCCAGCAATGGTACATGAAACACAGGATGAATGCCAGGGCTTGTAAACTGTAGGCTGTAGCTGCTCAGTAACTGGGCCCCAAAGCTTAATATCTGAAGCAAGAAAGATACACTGTTGTGCTGCTTGACCTACTGTCTGACTAAAGGTTGAACTTATGGCTTGAGAGAGCAAGGGACTCTGATCTGTGGGAAAGACAGCTCTGGCAGGAAAAATGGCAACAAGGGAATGCTCAACCACAATTTCAAATCAGTAGTTTCCTTCTGACTCTGCCAGTTGCACAGTCCCCTGAACTCTCCCACGGCCTCTGCAGTCTTTCTATCAGATTAAAACAGTAGTAGACGTTGATGCTTTGAGTCAGAGTCTTTGTTATCTTGAGCTTCAGGAGACCATTATCAGATTCCAACTAAAATAAATTTACATTGCTGGCAGCTGACAAGTGCAGCTTGCAAACTTCGACCTTTTATTCCACAAGAGGAATGTACCCAATGAGGCAGAGAGAGTAAAGGACTGTGCACTGAACACAAGGTCTGTGCACTTCACCTTAAGGCCATTCCTCCTTGTCCCATCACACACGTCCTCATAAAAAGTCCCCCTCCAGCCTTCTTTATGCCCTTTAGCTACTGGAAGGTGCTCTGAGGTCTCCATGGAGTCTTCTTTTCTCCAGGCTGAACAGCCCCAGCTCTCCCAGCCTGTCTTCACAGCAGAGGTGCCCCAGGCTTGTGATTTAATGGTTCTTTTCTAGACTCCTTAAAACAGGCCTTTCTTACATTGGGGCCCCAGACCTGGACACAGCTCTGTAGGTGGGGTCTGACAAGAGCAGACTAGAGGGATAGAATCCCCTTCCTCAAGCTGATGGCCACACTTCTCTTGGTGAAGCCCAGAATGCAGCTGTCTTTCTGGACCACAAGTGCACTTTGCCAGGTCATGATGACCTTCTCATTCACAAACACTTCCAAGTCTTTCTCCCTAGAGGTAGTCTTGATCCATTCTCTGCCCAGCCTGTACTTGTAACTTGGAATTTCCCTGACCCAGGTGCAGCATCAGGCACTCAGTCCTATTGACCTTCATGAGGTTCACGCAAGCCTATGTCTCCAGTTTGTACTCAGCAGGCAAGAGAGAACTTCTGTTCCTGTATCCTGTTCCCTGCAGTGATTAGGGAAAAGGCAATAGATTTTTTTTCATGGATGTTTCTGTAGTTTGAGAGTGTACTCAAACTTTTGTTTGAGAGAATATTTCTGTATTTTGTGTGGTCCTGGGCCCTGACATTGTATATTACCTACTAACTACTGCCAAAAAGGACCATAATTAAACTTAAATGAAACAAGGCTATGTTTAGGCCAGAGATTTAAAAAGTATGTCTTCTGGACTGAAAGAAAAAGTTGCTGAAGCTGAATACAGGTCTCCATGCATGCATAGGGAAAGGTCTCCACAATTTTGGAGTTTGGCGCTTCAGTTCATCCTCCTTAAAAATAGAAAAATACTGTTATTGCATCCACCTGGTCAACAGGAGCTGTTTATTCCTGCCCCTCTCTGCATGGTGGATTTGGCTTATCATTGTCCTGATTGCTACACACAAAATAGTCTAGGGTAATATAACTAAACTAACCTGGCTAATGTTTTTCAGAGGTGGATTGTAGAAAGTCATAATGAATTCTCCACTGGTAAAACTGAGGCAGTCGAGCAGCCAGCAGTGACAAAACAGAGTCAGCAATGTCTCCCATCAGCACTGCATTTGGGGAAAGACATCTCAATCATTTTACTCCAATCAGTTTCATAAAAAATGTGAAAATAAATGGGCAATAACTATGGATATAAGAGCATTTCCCATTATCTGGTAAACTAGATTATTTTATCAGAAAGACCAACAGTTAAGCAAAATAACGACTTAATTATAACGACTCGTCTAAAAGGTTTTAATGCGAAGTGTAGAAATATTTATGATTAAATGAAGCCTCATGGAAAAGAAAATAATCTACCATGATACTGAAAATCATCAGATCATGGGACACTATTTTAAGATACAGTAGAGGCCACAGCTAACATGGCACATCAAATCACAAAATATTAGCTGTGCAAGAGGTTAGTAATAGTCCAGTGGCAAAATTTCAGATGAAGGGATCTGATTTTCTGAGTCTTCTCTGCTGATCTTGGTCGCTCCACAGTCTATCATAAGAGTAAGCAGCACATGATAACCAGACAAACAGACTCTACAAACATGGCAACAATTTGGAGTCCTTTCAAACTAAGGACATGATGAATTTTCTTTGCTTCTATCTTCATATTAAAAAAACCTTTCTATGGGCAAGGCAGAGCAAGGATGGATTTTGATTAAAAGAATAACCATAGGGTCTTCATCTTGAAAGACATTTTGTGAGATGACTGTATGTCCGACAAGATGTATTGCCTTGTTTTTATTCCAGTGACGAAAAGCTTCTTGCCTAAATTTATTTGCAAACAGCTGCAAGGTTCAGCATGTGAGGAAAAGAATGTCATAGATGAGTATTCTGGGCTGGCTGCCCAAAACTTGTTATGATTATTATACATCCCGCACACGGTATGTGATAGTTTTCCCATCTCCATACATGAATCTTTGTGGAAAAGGAGGGCTGAGAGGTCTGTCTTGAAGTATAATTATGCAATTCCAGGGTAAATAACAAAAAGGCAACAACAAAATTAGTAACTGATAGAAACATGAAATGAATTCTGTTTTCCTGAAGAACTGTGGAGATCACTACAATAATCAAGCCAGAAAAATTCAAAACAAAATAAATCCGGTGGCTAGCAACTCTTAAAATTCAAAGCTGAGAGAAAACCTGAAAAAATATCACTCTGACTCCAGAAGACATCTAAATCCTGAGCTCTCAGAATGGAGTAGATTACTTGTTAACATTACTAAATGCATTCCACTTGGGTATATTATTTGCAAAGACCAAGATTTTTTGATTTTGTGTTCTTTGTCATAATTCTCCTAGTGTTTTCAAATGCTTCATTTTTAAGGCTTCTGCAAACTGTCAGTTAGTCTTCATTGATGACTATATTGTTCATATTTATGCTACTTCTTTCAGTGTTTCTGCTGCTGCCTGCACAGTGAAGGCTGCAATGGAAATCTGCCTCTTCACTTCTTCCCAGGCTGCATGCTGATCAGCTTTGCTTTCGATATCAAACATGGCATCATAGATTCCTGGGAAGGATTCTCCTACATATTTGTTGTGGCTGCTTGGAGCAAAGACAACATGCCTGTAGGGAAGTTGAGGGAAAAAATAACAATATTATGCATTAGGAAAAGAAACCATACTATTTTATGTTTTATAAAACTAGTCTGTTTCTATACCAGCTGTAAACTCTTGACACTGAAGACGTAAATAAATAAGATTATTGAAGCAACAGTAGCTAAAGTCCATGAAGCAAGAAAATAACACAAGCTACATTATGCCATATGAATTCCACAGCCTTATAGCTACTTGAGATAAAGTTAACTAAAGTATTTCCCTTCTTTCAACTTAGATGAAATTAAAAGATCTCTAAAAGCCAGCTTTTTTCTCTTTTAGAAGGACCAAAAAGCTAGACTTGATTCACTGCCTCTTAAATAAGATATACTTCTTGAACTGGATGAGAGGACCACTGAATTTCTTCCCTGCTGTTTCAGTACTGCCCTCCACACTACATTTGCTAGCATGGCTGTGCTCTTAAAATTGATCAAATTGTAGGTACTTCAATTATACACTATTTCACTTTTAAATAATAAGAACAACTTCCTGAAGTTCCTACAATTAAAATTACTTAGAATTACTCCAGGGCTAAACTTTCACCTCTGGTTAGAAGCCAAATGGAACCAAGAGAAATTATCTGAATAGGCTTCCTACAAGAATCTTCCTCATTCTGTATATTGTGTCACATTGAAGTTTTCCCCAAAGTCATTTCCCCTTTCCAATCTTACTCCTGACTCATGTACTTTTCTGTGTTGAATAAAATCATTATAACTCCATTTAGAGACTTGTAAATCTTAATGGAATTCTCATAGAGTACTCCATGAGGAAAGTGAAAAGTAAGCCTTTCTCACCTATAGAATGGCCTGCCAGGTAATCCAAGAGGGTCGATGAAAGCCCTTTCTAGAAACATGAGCTGATCATTTAGTGATCTGACAGCAAGCAGGCTAAAAAGAAAAAAAAAAGGAATATGTTCGATATGCTAATTTCAGTGTATTTGACCTACTCTTATCCCAGCATATACATCTGGATTTATGAAGGACAGCAGATCTGTGATGTTGAACTTTAAGTGTAGCCCACAAAGGACAGCCCCTATCAGCTAACCTGCATAACAGAATTATGCTGATCTGTGCTGTGACAGAGGTTGGGTCATAAGTGGGAAGTCTCTTAAAGCTGTTTCTAAAGGCCAAGTGATAGCATCAAAGAAAAGTGTTTTGGATATTTTCTCTAATGTTGCATTTACTCCTTTATTTCCATGAGAATGCTTAGGCAGACCATTTCCTTCTTCTGTACAACAGTTTTCCAAGGACCTTCTTTTCCACAAAGCCAGCCAGTCACAAATTACTTCAATAAAATAGCATTTTTTTAATGTAAAATCACAACATCTCAAAAAGGAACCCTGTGATGTTAAAATCCTCTTTTGAGCTATCCAAGGATTGTGTTTTTCTGATGGTAGATTTTAAATTCCCTAGAGCAGAGACCATCTGTGTGCTTTGAATAGCCCTGCACATACTATTGATGCTTATCAAATAGAGGAACTGTGAAGAGGTCCTACAGAATATAGGTGGGCTTGGTGGTTTACATCCAAAGTAACTTGCAGACTTTCAAACGCATTCATCAATAAAAAATGGTAATATTTATATCACAGTAAACGTGGAGTAATTCTACTATCATTAAGGAAATTGTTTCAAGTTTACAGTGGTGTAAACAGAAACTGAAACTGGTTGGTTGAATTAAAGCATAGATTTAGGAAACTCATAAATAAAGCCATTTTGAAAATGTCACATACATGTCATATGTCATAAATGTCATCTTTTGCAGAAGAGATTATTGTTAACTCCTTTATCTGAAAGCTGCTGCCATTAAAAGGATGGCTTTTATTCTCAGTGTTCCATAAGGGTAAGCATATGGCTAAATTAGATTCTTCCCAAGAAATGGAACACACATATAAGTATATACAAAATGAGGTTTGGCTTGTCATTCTGGGCATGGCCTACAAAGAATAAATTTAGAATTAAGTCAAGTACAAACTAGGCTTTTTGGCATAGGTGGTGCATAGAATTTCTTGAAAGCTCATCAAAAAGCTTGCCACAACTACAGTTTCTTTATTTCTTTTTTTTCATTAAGTGGCAGCAAGTGAAGACTAAGCTCTCTTGAGCTCAGAGGACTACATGGAGTATTTTACTGGAAGAAAAAAAGAGTTAAACTTACTTATTGACATCTATTTGCTGCAGTCTCTCATGAAAGCTACCAGCAACGTCTGTAAAATTCTTCACAGCTGAAAACAGAGCATCTGGAGGGAGCAGGAAGAAAGTATTTAACTTCAGATTCTGAAGATATCACTTAACAAATCAAATTCTTCAATTAAATCTTTATCTTCCACTGTGATCATGATCATGAACTGTTAAAAATCTCACTGAAGGAAAAGAAGATGACCCCATATTCCTACATCAAAAAATATGTAATTCTGCGTGAAAACTTCTCTTAGAAATAACAGCAATAAGCATTTTTGTGAATATTGCTTACTATTTGCTACTAGAAGAATGTACAGAAATATCAAAAGCCAGATCATGGCACCAGAACCAGACTGTTCAGGTAGGTCTGAGATTTTATAAATCCCAACAACCAGTGTTTTACTGTCATGTCCCTCCACACAGTTTTGAGACAGACTGAGAATGTGTGTTTATATGTACACACATGCATATGTACCTGATATTGGCCATTAGCAGCCAAATCCTAAACTGAATATTCTATAATGTTGCTAATTAAAAAAAGATTTCTCAGGCACAGAATTACCCAACACTGTAAGATACAAAACAGTGTGATTTTTTCTTTAAGGAAACATGACAATGATACATTGTTATCAACACTGGCGAATCATACATAGGTCAAAGCACACGCAACTGTAATTGTTAGCTCTATTTGGCAGTGGCATAATCCCTACATAGGCATGCTAGTGACAAAATATTCCTACTTCAAATTATGGGAGGGTGTTGCTCTTGTCTTATTTACTGTTCATACAGCACAAAGCGAATACCAGGTTGTGACTAAGACATCCATTAATATAAGGCACTGTTAGCATTAACAGAGGACGAGTGTGATGAAAGACTGTACGTACCAAAGGACACATTGTATGTTGCCAGCTCCTCTTCATGATTCCTTGACAAATTATAGATGATGTGAGCATAGTTGCTCACAGCTGATGCATAATCTCTACAGTCAAAAGGAAGCACAACAGAGTTGGCCAATTCGAACACCAGCCCTCCCCGTACCTGAGCTACTGTCAGATGATTCTTGAAAGTGGGATCATAGAAGTGTTCCACAATTTCATAGGTTTCATACACACTGTGGTAAACTGGATAGCTGCTGTATTTTTCTACATCCTGAAACAAAAGAAATCAAGCCAAAACAAAACCATTATTTAGCTGTGGATATTTCAGTGTGGCTTGAAAACCCTTGCTGTGGGATTCAAGGCACGGTAAGGTTTAAATGTGCAGGTCTCACTAATGCTATGTAGCCACTATAGACAGTGGAAGGAGAAGAACTGGTCAGTGGTGGCTCTCTTAGGCATGGACCTGTGATGACAGGAATAGCCACTTGGAGAAGTCTCTCTCCACTGACCACATACACAGCCCAAAGAAGGTAGCACAGACATGTAACTCTCAGTTAGCTAAATCCAGGTGAGATTGTACTTCCTCTCTTTGCTGGGATTCAACAATCTGTCTTTGGATATTCCCTCCTTTCAAAGGAAATGACCACATTGAACAGTTTGCTCCTTGAGCATTCATCAGTTAATCTCTTCTCACAGCATGCTCCAGAGCCCAACCCATATTTTCAATAAAACACAAACCATTCCGAATTCAAAGCTTCATAAAGCATTACCAACCATTCAAAAGTCCCCAAAAGCTACTCAGAGGCCTTCATCAATCATAGGTAATTTTGAGCATATCCATCAACCCTGAGAAAAAGCCCTTTTGTCTAACTGATCATTCTTATTTGTTACATATTTGTGTGGAGGTACACACAGAGTTCTAGTAATTAGACACCACTCTGACACACTGAACTATCCTAAAAAGCTGGAAATCTAAATGGCTCCTTTACAGGTGATGTTATTCAGGCACTTACAAGGGAGACCAAACTACAAAGACATGGACTTACCCAATTTTTACTGTAACGTGCTCTGCCTGCAGCGATGCCAAGACGTTGAAAAAATGCTTCAAAGTCATTGCCAGAACCCAGTTTACTTATTCTTTAAACAAGAAAGAGGAAAATGCCTTGAGTGACAATACTTAAGGCATAATTTTAGTTTGCTTCAAAGTATACCATGGCAGTTATTTTTTCAGCAGTCAGTCACTACACACTACAGTAATTTCCCAGTGTGCTCTTTTTTGCCAATACACCATGAACTGCCTCTGACTCCTGCATTACCTGCACCTCATCAGCTGCATTATCAGAGGAGCAAAGTCACCCTTCTCAGGGTCAGAGATACCCAGTTCTCAAGAGGAGAATTTACCTCACTGTCTTTTATCACTGACAAGAACCAATGACCTTCCTCCTGCTGAACTTCCACTATCCCAAGCTCTCAGCTCAGAGAAATCACAGCAGTGCCAGCATGGCTTCATAGAGTAAAATCAAGTTTTGATCAGCCTGTAGAAACCCCCTGGTAAATTCAAAGGACAATGTTGTAAAATTCAGCCTGGTGTGCTCCCCAGCCACTCAAATTCAGAGGCCTTCCAGAAGACTGGAAAAAATGGCAAAGGAAAGCTGTTAACGTCTTGTGTAAATGCCACTGGTTTGTGCATAACTCTTATTTGTCTAAACCTCTATTAACTAAATGAACATGTTTTATATATAAAGCCTCTTGTTCATCTACAAAGGCAGGTTCACAAACCTTTTGTTCAATAGGGTACCAGCTGCAATCATTGCAACTCTGGAATTTGTACCAGCTGAGAATCACACCATTTCTCTTCAGCACACAGCTTTTCATATGAATATTTCTTTAAAACCCACACTCCACAAGTTATAATAATGCTTGATATATAATTTGTTTTCTTTTGTCACTGACCTGGGGACTCCTTTATATTCATTTGATGGATTTTTTTCATACCAGCTCTCATAAAGAGATTTTCCTTCAAACCCCTCATCAGGACTTGGTATCTAGAAAAAAGACAAAGGGTACAATTTTAAATGTTACCCAGCAACAAGTCAACAACCTGGCATCACACCAAGCCTATGGCTTAGGGTAATGAGTAAGTCATCTTAAGTCACTCAACCTTTGTACATTTTCATTTTAATACTTCAAATGACAACATTTTCCAAAAGAATAGTTTATTTGCTAAAAAATAGGTAACTTTAGATGGAAGAAACCACAAGGAAAGTAAAACATTTCAAGTCAATATTTAAATTCTGATATTTCTTTATGAGATTTTCAGCCGTTTAATTTAAATATTCAACAGAGAAACCCCTCACAAAACCAAAATGTTTTGCTTTACTTTGGCAGAAAATTTCAATTTTGTCTTCAAAACTATTTCCACCTTGCTCCAGTTCACAAAAAGTGTGTTTATAGATGCAGCAGCAACTTTAGAAGGGAAAAGTGCACAGTACCTTGTGTTCATGTCACCATAGCTGCTAGAGAGGTATACAAATCATAATCATTCTAAAGTTCATTCCTACCACTGACTAATTTGCAAGTAATTGAGTAGCTTAAACTCTGTGGATATTTCGTCATCTTTCCTTTATATTGGTGGTCTGCTGAGGTTTTATTATTTGGATCTATTAAAGATTAATAATATATATTCTATTATTAATATATCTATCCTCCATCTAAGAACTACTCCACAAAAGGAATTAAATTAAAACTAATTTATTTGGAGTTCTGTTCATGAAGGAAATTATTCATATAACAGAACTACCAGCATGAAGATTTTTTACCACAGATTAACTTTGGATGGAATCACATGGGACATGCTTCCTGATCAGCATTCTCTTCAGACATCAGCTACCAACAGGCTGTGGTTACATGCATTCATCAGCCTTTGCTTCCCAGCTCGAGGAAGGGTTACACAAGCATTTTTACTGGTATTTAGGTCAAGATTTTAATGATGGCTCTTGGTGTCCAAACTGAGACTGCTGACCTGATTTTCTGACAGTTCTGAAAACACCTTCACATAGCACAGGTTACCATGGGAACTGCAGGTGATCAACTCTTCTGGAGTTCAGGACAGAAGTATCTTTATCTGGGCACCTACTTCTAACCAAGCTATGTTTTATTTGCTGTCCTTCAATTGCCAGAAAATTATTAGACTGATTTACTACTTTTCCTTTACTTTTGCACCAGTCTAATGCCAGCTTCCAAGAGATAATAAATTATCAGCCCTAGAAAAGACAGATGACTGAATATATAAAGCAGATGAAGGCAGATAAAATAAATTCACAGAATATACACAGTAGATGAATGTACAATACATTAGCATCTAAAACATACACAAAATTAATTAAGTGTTCATTGTTTAATACAGCTGAACAGAAAAAAACCCAGAAATAAAATGCCAGCCTCTAAGACCCACTCCCAAAGCAAGGATCTTACATCTAAGATGGTGTGGCTATTTCCTGAGAAAGGTCCCTACCTCTCAATTTTGTGCTGCACAAATTTGTGAGAGCATCATGGTCTGAGCCAATGAATAACTAACAGGGTACACTGAGGCTGAGCATATTGACCAAACCTGCCACATCACACAAAAACAACACAGTAGCCACCCTAATTTCTTCCCCTGCCTAAAGGGAGTCAGAATCTCCCACAACTATGGGCATTCTAGTAGTTGATCTGGGCAGCCAGGTATGTGCTTGTTTCTGTCCTCTGGTTCACAGCATTCTTTTCTTCTTTTGCTCTTAGGAGGAATGCTTTCACATGAGGAGTGGAAAAATCCCCTAATCCTGAAGAGCTAATAATTTAATGGTAAAAGCTTGGAATCCCCTTATCCCTACTGGGAAAAAGCTCCAGTTCCTTAGCTCTTGACTTAAAAAGGGTACTGCAGTCAAAAGAGAAAGATCTGACATCATATTTTACAGACAGAGCGCCATCAAGTAAGTGAGCACTGAACATACGGGCTATAAATTTCAAGTGGTATTACCTTTTTAGTCAGACTGTACACCAGACTGTACATCAGTGGTGTGCACTCCACTCGCAGTGTGTAGTTTCCTGAAAAAACATGAAAAACAATTTATTTGAAGGAAGTTCCCTCAGCTGAAACTTCATGCTGTCATTGATTAATAAGAAAGGGACTAGGGAGCTGCACTATTTGTAAGGAGCAAGCTGAGAAGAGTCTTCCTATGATCTTCTCAGTGCATTTTATTGTTAGGATGAATTAGAGTCCACCTTTTGAAGCAAGTCTTAAGAGCTTCTCTTATGTCCCCATGGTCATTATGCACATTATAAGAGAAGAAGCTGACTGTAAAGAGTTGCCACAGAACTCAGGGCATAACACTGCTTGTTTCTCTACCCAAATGATATAGCTACTGTAAACGACTCTTTCCCTGAAACAACAGGAATACCTGAGGCTACTTTATGATTCCAGGAAGAGCTTCTCCCCATAATTTCTGAATTAATGCAACAAAAATTATCACACTGAAAGTCTCATGGATCTTCCAGCCAAAATCCCCATCATACCATCACTATTCCTGCAAAACACAAATCAAATCCATGTACCTTCAACAGAAGAATCTGCATTGATATAAGCCACTCCCCTTGCTTGCAATATTTTGGCATTTTCCTATGAGAAATAAAAAAAGGAAGAAAATGCTGATAAACTTTCTTCCTTCTAAACTATTTTCCTATTCACAAAAGAAACAGCTGTTTCAGAGAAAGACATATACTGTAAGGAGTTTGAGATTCTTAAAGGAAACTCAAGGGAGAGAGAGAATGCATGTGTAAGGAAAAGAGGGGGAGGGAGGGAAGAAGTGCTGCTTTCTAGTGCAGATTTCTCAAAGAGCAGCCACCATACAAATTTCTTTTTGAACACTATTGGTTTACCTCAGCCCACTCTGTTGATCCTAACAAGCCAAATTCCTCTGCATCCCAGCTCGCAAATATCACTGTTCTCCTTGGTCTCCATCCTGAAATGAAAGATGATGAAAACTGCATTACAAAAATAAAGGCTGCTTGTTACATGACTAATGTGAAAACATATGGCATTTTGGGGGGGGGGCTCATCTTTTACCATGATTTGTGGGGAAAGAGGAACTTTTACACCAACTTCAGTAACCTCATCTAATAATGATTTGTTATTGTAGCAATCTCACCTCTAGTTCAATATTGTGCCCAATAATGTATTCCTTTTTGGCCCTCTCTTTTAAATGCAAGAAAATTTTCTAGGATGCAAAATTCTGAGCAAGGAAAAATAATGTGCTGTGCACAAATTCGTGAAAGAAGGCTTTTCTAACCCTCTTGCTCTGTTCAGTTTAGCATACATAGTATAACAGTGTCTTCTCTGACAGAAAAGTGTCATATTTTCCTATCTATTACAGAACTTCTTTGACCTGTCTTTCAAATGCCAGATTTCAAAACCTAAGGAATTCCCTGTAATTCTGACAGATCACCTTCAAAAGAAAAATCTTTAACTTAAAATTCTCCCTTCAATTTAAACCCAGGCCAAAAGGAACAGGCTCTATTGCCCTGCCACTGTATCTCAGACCAAAGTTTTCTTTGAAGCTACTGGAACCTTTTCATCTTTTACTTCCTTTCTTTTTTTAAATTTAACTTTTCTCCCATTTGCATTCCAGAGACAGCTTCCCCTGATATTCAGTTACTGGGGGGGAATGGAAATAAAGCTAAATGTCAATAGGTTTTATGTGTAATAGGCAGGCAAAGAACACTTCTCCGGCACAGTATTTATGTCAGAGCTCCTCTCCATGGGATGTCAGATAGGGAGACAGCATTTGCTCTGACAGGAAGAGAAACTTGGTGCAGTTGACATTTGTTCCTATTCTAATACAAGTAGGCAAGCGGTATTTTTAACCATTACATCCTACAATGTTTGCACAGCTCATTCTCTGCATTACACTGACATCCTTCACTTATTCTTGAGTATGCCTCCAAGCCACAGGTAAGTGCTGAGAAGGCTCTCAGTGTGGCCCTGATGAAGCCTTTATCAGTCCACCACTGTGTCACTTTTATAACACCACTGATATATCCAGTCTGACCAGCCTCAAATACACAGGAGTCAATTGTACCTAGATGTCATGGTTATTTCAGCATTCCCTATTTTGTGTTTTGTTTCCCTCTAGGTGTACTTTCTCTTGAGCAGAAGTACTTCACATAAACCAAGGTGCACAGCAGAGTGTATATTCAAGACATCAATGAGATACATGTTTTTAATTTTAAGCGTATGTTTAAGTGTCACAGAAATCAATGGGCACTGCTGAGAGCAGTTACTTTGATGTGCTTTATTCTTTCATTATATTACCTTTCTTTTTCAGTTTTCCAAAGCTCCTCACAATCTCGTGAACCACAGCTGCCCCACTCTGAGGATCAATGCCACCAAATACCCACGCATCCCGGTGGCCTCCCAGGATGACATATCTGTCTAGAGAAATTAATTTTGGACGTTTACTTAAGAATACATCTTTCCTGACACAGAGATGTTAACTTGAAGTAATTTCTGATTTTCCATGTATGTATCAAGCAACAGAGATTAACAGTTTATAATATACATGATAGAAAAGCAAAAAAATGTTCTGAATTTCTGAAGACCTTTTCTTGTACTTTCAGTCAGTGCTGAACAATTTGTCAGTCCCAATAACTGGATCCCACAGGACTTAAAACCTCAAATCCCATACTGTTACTTCTATGATTAAACATAGTACAAGTTTCCTCTAAAGACGGAAGTATCTTTCCATACATTACAACATGTAATGTGTGTTTCATGGTGAAGCTGATCCACTAATTATATCTGTACAGCACAGGAATTCACAACATTAGTGTATGCTTAATGCAGTATTTCTCTGGAGATATATAATCAATCACAAAAAGGGTTGTCTAAATCATGACAGAGATACGACTACTGGGATGAAATTTTGACTAGGTCTCTGTGCTACTACAATATGGTTGACAGTCATGTTTTAGGCAAAAGAAAAATACTGCTGTTAGAAGATAAATGCTATCATCATTCTAGGGATGTCAATTTATGTGGTTTTTTAGAGTATGAAATCACACTGGTTACAAGAGACTGTAAGACAGACAAATGTCAATAATGATGGATATACTGTCTTCCAATGGAATGCAAAATCCATTCCCAGGTTTATTAGGGAAGAACATCCACTTAAGAATATTCTTTCAATTGCAAAGTTACTTGCCTGAAGAAAATTATTTGGCTGACTCCCCCTTGAAAATCAGCATTTACAGTGAAAGTGCTGACATATCCTTGAATCATATGAAAGCCAGTGCAATAAACATTTCAACACCAAAGATCACGCAGTGCAGTATTTCAGAGAAAACTCTATTCCTCATGTCCCCCTCGTAACCATGAAGTACATGTAGAGGCCACTGCTCACACAGATTATGCTGAAGGCAAATGATTTTACCTGGTTCCACTGTGCCTCTGATGGTACCAATCACATTGTAAATCCTTCTTACTTCATTGTTGCTATGAATGTTCATTTTCACATTTCTAGTGTATTGGGAAGAAAATCCAAAGAGAAAATCCGCCAGATTAGACAATCAAACATCTTGACACCTTTCAAAAGCATACAATATAAATGAAAAGGAAAGCATTTTCATCGAATTTATCTCCTATTAAACCAAAGTAAATCTGAAAATACTACAGTGTATTTTTTTCTGGATTCATACTTGTGCAAACAAGAATAGCATTTAGCCTTTGACAGATATGTAATATTTCTGGTGTCAATAAGATTTATACAGATAATGGGATAAGAACTCCAAAGATCTTTTGCCAGCAGCTACTTTTAAAATGTGAAACAGTGAAAGAAAAATGGAAAGCATCTAATGTTAAAAAGGTAAATAGTTTTAATTTTCTGCAGTTTGGTGCAAATCAGAAGTGAATCCAGATCACAGTTTCACCCCAGCCAGCAACCAAGCCCTACAAAGCCACTCACTCACTCCCCTACCAGCAGCGAGAGAATCTGGAGGGTAAAAGGTAGAAATTCATGGGTTGAGATAAAGACAATTTTATACATAAAGCAAAAGCCATGCACACAAGCAGAGCAAAACTGTTCAACCATCTCCAAAAGAGCAGAGCCCCATCACGTGTAAAGGTGACTTGGGAAAGCAAACACCAACACTCCAGACATCTCCCCTTTCCTCCTTCTTTCCCCCACGTTATATACTGAGTATGATGTTATATGGTCTGGAATATCCCTTTGGTCAGCTGGGGTCATCTGTCCTGGCTGTGGCACCTCTCAGCCTCCCAAGCACCCCCAACTTCCTTGCCAGTGTGGCAGCATGAAAAGCAGAAAGGGCCTTGCTCTGTGTAAGCCCTGCTCAGCAACAACAAAATCACCCCTCTATTATCAGCCCTGTGTTCATGGCAAATGAAAACCAGCCTCATACTGGCCACTGTGAAGAAAATTAGTTCTACCCAGCCAAAGCAAGAACATTCCAGCACAGTCCATACTACTGCAGCACCTCAGGCAGCAGAAAATCAGACAACCTGAGTTGCATGAAGAAATGTTTTCTACAACATCAAGAGTTATTTATCTGTACCACAGCTGAAGGTGTAACAACTCATCCCCAAGTGCTTATATAAAGTTCAGTATGAACACACAGTCATTAAGTCAAGCAGTTCATGTGAAGTCAGTACATCACATTCAGACACCATTGAAACACATAGACTTTAGTTCTAAACTGTAATTACTAATTCAGTAAAAAAACCATCTGAAACAATAAAATTTACCTTGTAGTTTTTCTGGAAAAGCTGGCTGGAAAAACTGCTTATATGAAGCAGTTTAATACTGCTTTATATAAGTCAATAGGTAAGACCAGAAACTGGACTCAAGAATTTTAAGAAGAAATAGAAAGTTCTCAAAAAAAAAAAAAATTGTCAAAGGCCAGATGCTTTTCAAATGAAACTGGCTCAAGACTAGCTGGAAACTAAAGCAAATAGGGCAAATCCATCCAATCAAGATATGAATGTACTAACACTTTGCACTGAGTATATTTCAGCCAAGGAAATAGCCAAAATCAAAGGAATGATGTATATAAACCCAGTTACCCTATCTTTGGTCAAATTCTATTGCTCTAGCTGGTTTTTTTCTGATCCCAAGCACAGCCTCCTTAGGAAACAAAACTGACCTTGTAGAATAATCTCCTGCAAAACCAGGACCAACGTTGTAAGATACATTCAAATTTCCTTTCCAGCTGCTATGAGGTGGTGCCTGTCCTCCCATATTACTGTTATGGGAAAAAAACAGATCATTATAAGTTAGAGACATCCTACAACAGCACCAAACACCAATGAGGAAGCAGAAAACACACTTTGCTAGGTCCCATGCATACATAAACCACCATTGGTCTTTGTTTTAGATAATTTATACTACCAGCTTCAGTAGGAGAATAATCTGGAGTTTTAGCTACACTAATACTAGTAAATTAACACAGAGAAATAATCCTGGACATAGAGATCAGCTTGGAATGGCCTACAGCTACCCTAGAAAACAGTGTTGGCCTCAAAAGGTTTTGCATATAAAGTGCCTCTTGTAAATGGTCCCTGGAACATTCTACTGCCTTGAACTGCATTTGCATTCAAATTACAGAGAATAACTTGGGCCATTCCAACAAATTTCCAGCACAGGCAATAGTTTTCTGGTGCCTGTCCCTGCACACTGTTTAATCTGGTAGCACAGACAGTTGATTTGTGACAAAGGTGGCTGAAGGGAGAAACATGATCAATCCAAGACACCCTTTCTTGTTCCACTGTCAAAACTGACATGTTTTTCCTATTAACACAACTGGAAACACAGTAATTCAATGAATCGCAATCACCGAGACTTATTCCCCTGAATAATTTTTGACATGAACTTCTGAGATACAAAGAAAGTATGCTGGATGTTCTGGTCCCTAGGAAGCAACACATATTTATTGTAAATGAAAGCATGTCTTTTACTGTAAATGCATACTTCAGTCAAGCTTTATTCCGCAGAACACTCCAATGTGTCTTCAGACCCTCAGTAATTTTTCTATATAAAAATATGACAGCAGGAATAACAAGAAGCCATGACTTCTCAAGACAAAAGTGAAAACAAGGACCCAGTGTTTTTAAAGGATATAGGTTTCATTTAGCATTATTAAAACTAAGTTCTAGTATTATTTAATACGTATGGAACAGAAATGTCTAGCTACATGATATTTATACATAGTATGGTTTGGACTCGATGATCTTGAAGGTCTCTTCCAACCTACTGATTCTGTGATAGTAAACTGCTCTATCACTACTAGTTGGCAGTGGATAAAAGAGGTTTTTTAACCTATACCTTTATCATTATGAGCAGTTATCCTGATAACAGTGATGACTATAAAGTTTTAAAGAAAAGAAAATTTGGAGACATATTAGATAATATTACAAATGACCCTTTCCAGATAACTCTGCACATACCTGATATCTAACAACAGATACCACACTTACCTCCAACAGGGGTCCTAATGAGAAACAAATATATTATTTCAACAGCTACAGGAGAAGCAAAGTGATAAAGACTTTCTACTCTCTTTTCAAATACTCTCATAACTTCCAAGAAACAATCTGCTAAAAACTCCTTACGTTTCCCATGCACTTACCGCAGCAATGACTCTGCATCATGATAGCCAATAGGATGAACTGGAATTTTTGGGAGACCTACACCATTGGCTTTGTCTAATCGGTACATGTATTCTGAAAATAAAAGACAGATATTTTCATACTTATATGTCTCAGAAGGAAGCTGTACAATTCACAGCACAGTCTTAACACTGGAGTCAGGAATAATCATTTCAGTTTCTGGAAGCTGGGCTGACATCTTCCCAGTAATTTCATTGTTTGTGCTTTATCAACATGTTTTCAGAGAGACACTAATCAAGGTTCTCCCATAGTGTCTGCAGTCATGCATTTAAAGATGGCTGGAAATTATTTGTTCATTTTTTGTGTTGAAATACTGTTACACAGAAATATTTCTCTTTATGGCAAAGAAGTTCAGACTAAGCTACATATAAAGAGCAAGAGCAAAGAGGGAGCCCATAGTGTGATGCTTGGAACATCCAGCTGGGAGTTAAAAAAATTTGCCATTTGATAAAGAGATGCAGATAAAATCTTATACACTGGACTACTGAATATTCTGGTTTGCTATATTTGTGTACAAAACAAAAGCTAGGGTTTTTTCTGATAAAGATCAAATACTTTTTTTTTTAAACAAATAAGAATCTTAATCTTCATGATTTGAACAAAAGCATATATGGAAGAGTTTTGTCCATAATACAATATTCACATGGACCCTTTGTGAGGGAGCCAGGAATTCATCAGCGACATCACTGACTCTAGCATGAGGGACCAGAAATTTTCTTCATGGTCTGTTCTGCCATGCTGCTGTTTTGAACACATATCCCCTTCCAGCTCAAGTTCTGCTGCCTAGAGGCAACACTATCTGTCACTTAGGGACTATTTCTCTTGAGGTGATTGCCCCTCTCAGATATGCTGGCCCAAGTGCTGGCATAAATAGGTCTTAATGAATTTCAACCAAAGTGATCTGGTTTAATTGCTAAATGGAACAGCTTAGGCACAGCTCAAAGAGCTGAGGAAGCCTAAGGAGAAGATGACGAATAAAGATCAGCACTCTAGGGTTCCCCTTAATATCCTCTCACTTTCTCTCATGCACCATTTACAGAAGCGGCCTATTGCAGTGAAATCCAAAGCTGCCTTTGAGCAAAAAAGACTAAGAAAAAAAGTGTATTCTTACAGGGGAGAAAACATCCCCTGCCCTTTCCTGACACCAGACCCTCAGAGAATGTGGTCTCTAGAGTCACTCACCTTTTGCAGGGTAACCTGGAGTCAGGGGATCCCCTGCTCCATTCAGATTTAACACATTCCCACGCTGGGCTCCTCCACCTGGAAGGTTCCAGCCATCAGGATAAGGATCTACTCCAGGTGCGCAGTAGTCAGCAGGATCAGAGTACAGAATAATTCCCTTGGCACCTGCCAATTCAGCATTCTTCACCTGCAAAGCACATCTCCTGTCCCTATCCAGTTGTTTATAACTTGACCCCAGAGTTCAAGGGGCAAAAGAAAGTATAAATTACAGTGATTTCTCCTCAGGGTCTTTTACAGTGCTTGGAATAAGTAAAGGGCCCATAACTGTCCCATAATTTCCTGAAAAATATATATGCAGGTATCAGGTTTCCTAGGAAAATAAAAGGTTTGCTGTTTCTTTTAGTTAGGAGATAACATCAGTGGCATGGAAAACATCCTCCACAGTATTGCCACATAACCTGAGTTTGCATTCTGTCATCCAGATCAATACAATCAGCTGACTACTGAAATGTATACATCACAAACAGAAAAAACTGTATCACATTTATGCAACAGTATCTTTCAATAGTCTAGTGCTTACCTTATTTACCTAAAGGATCTCTGAATGTATCTCAGGGTTCAGACTACACAGAAGATTATAATTGGAGAGCTTGAAACTGCCTTTGGCTGTGAACAAGACTAACTCCAGAGAGCCTGTATTTTAGGCTTATTACAGCAGAAAGACTGACCTGCATGCTGTTTTAAAAGTGTTCTTGTGTGACTTTGTTATTGTATAATATATGTCATTCTGACATCCCAATCTGGTTTGCTACTAGATATGACAGTGATGGACAGTGAGTGACAACTAATCCTCAACAGTTTTAAATTTGGGCATTTTAACTCAGAAATATCATAGCTTTTTTCCCTTCCTTTTTTAAGGAAATACAGTACTTGCATTCATCCTCTATCCTATTTTTGCACACCATTAGGAAGTTGAAAAACTTTCAGTACAGTTCTCCAGATTTTATAGAGGCTACCAATTTCTTCAGTATATAAGCAGTCATTAGAAATAGTACTGTAAGAATGAAGATATTCCTTTGTATCAACAAGGGCATATAATTTCCAAACCACAGGAAAATTGCCTCTCTAGATATTAGTAACTCTAAGATATTTGTGTTTTATTTTAAGGAAAGATTCATTGACAGTAACACCTTCTTCAATTTTTAAGTCTTTTCCATTCAGATAGCATCTTTAGGAGTGGTAAACAATTTAGTGCAAATATTATCTGACCTAGAATATGAGCTATATACAACTTTTCACTGGTGAAAATGATATGCATGTAAAACATACTATCTATTTAGAAGCTTCACACAAGAATAATCAACAGCATATAAGAAGAATTGGCATTCCAGTGAATTCAGTGCTTGATACCCTCAGGTAACTGACGAACACAAATTATAGTCCTGCTCAAATTAAGGTCAAAACAGTTGTTGTACAAGAGTCAAACATATTTAAAATAGACTGTCTTCTTACATCTCTGCTGAGAAAATTACTTGAGTGTATGCCTGAAGTATGTACAGGATTATGTCTTTTCCTGTTAGGTCATGGAAATCTGCAGAAAACTAGTTTAAAAATAAATTTATATGACAGGGACATTGAATAACCAAATACAGAATTTAAAATAACCTCCGTATAGTTATAGTCTTTGTCTGGTGTACAGAAACCATTACAAAGAAACACAATATAGACATGGTAAAGAACAGCTGAACCAATAGGGAAGAACAATCTAGTTCAGATTTAGAGTGTGTGACACTCTATTAGTGATATTTTGGAACAATTTGTAGAATGAAAATGAATATTAAAATATGGAACATTTTCCAACTGATTTATTTTTATCCTAGAAATGTATTACATATCTGTAAAATACATATTTGACAGTTTCTACTAACGAATCATCTTTGAACACAGGTCTGTGGAAACTCAGTTACTCTAAAATCTCCAGAACAGCTTAGGGAAGTGTTTCAGTCTCTGGAAAATGCTGAAGGGCACAACAGTTGAAGTGGGAGTAACACTCAGAAGGGCAACAACATTTTTATACACAGGGATTACCTTATTTCCTCTGAAGATCTTCCCATATCTGGCAATAACAATCTTTCCTGTACAGTTAATTCCCATTTCACGTTCTAATGTAAAGAAGTCCTCGGTGCGGCCATAATTCACATACACCAGCTCACCCTGAGAGAAAGAGGCAGGATTTGAAACCATAATGTCAAAGAGCATGTTGAAAGGAGGATGTGATCTAGTAAGATAATAATGGTTCTTAACATAAAATTCTCAGTCTGCAAGCACTCAGAAGAGCCTTGGCCCCACTGAGTACTCCCACTGAGGAGCTTTATACACGTTCCCTCCTGTGTTGTTTGCAGTGCAGACGCAGACAACAGTTCACTGGAGAATGCTATTGCTAACAGCACTAGGTAAGTACCTGGAGGTCTTGTCAAACTATTGTGCAACATGAGAAAATAAGAATCAGATTTTGGAAAGACAATCTGTCTTTAGGTATTATTTCCATTGGAAACTAAGTTCTTATATTCAATTAAAATAAAACAATTTCCTAAAGAAGGAAGCTGAAGCTTTTTAAACTTGTTTTCCTCATTTCCCACATCTCATCACTTACTGTAGCTATCCACAAACCAAACAAAGCAGTGATGTTATTCTCTCTTTATCTGGTGATATGTTATGATAAAAGGTCAGACCCCAAGAATTTTATCTTAGACTATGTTCCAAAATTCTCAATGCAATTCTTGAAACACTCAAAGCTCTTATGTCCCAGGGTACAGATTATCTGCCTGGTTCTCTGGCTTTCTTTGAGGATCTGAGGCAAATGAATACAGTATTCCTTTTGTTTTTTGGACTTGAACAGCTTATTAGCAAACATCACAAAGTACATGACTCTGGTATAACACTGAGCTGTGTGAACAGAAGCATTAGCATGTTTCCATACCAAACTTTAAAGCAGAGCCAGATGACCACAGGGTTCTGTCAACCTAAATTATTCTATGTGTAGGCAGGAAAGATATTGATTACAATACCAAGAAATTCTAATCTTACAAAATATTAACTGAAACCCCTAATGAACATAGAACAGAAAACTCCTGTTACACAGGCCAGCTTGATCAAAGAAAGGCCATCAGCTGATACCAGCTGTATAACAAGACATGAAGGATTAGTGTTAAATGCAGATCACAGCAACACTTTTAACGCCAGCTAGAAATGTCAGCAAAAGCTTTTCAAGCATACTCGACACTGTGCAGGTATACCTGTCAGTTTGAGCCTTGGGCAATGAGCATTTTGGAAAGTGAGATTGTTCATTTGGCTGGGTAAATATAACAGTCTATTTGTTCACCAAGGTAGGAAACAATGGTGCATAGTTACAGAAATTCTGGGGAAGTTTACAGCAGCTGATATTAAAGATTTATTACCACAGTTCTTAAGGAAAAGAAAAAACAAAGTCCAGTTCTAACTCAAACTAAAGAAAAAAATTAAATATATATATGACTGCTAAATTTGAACATTGCTTCATCACAGTAATCCCAAGAACATTGGAGCTGGGTCACCTTTCCTACTGGTGATAAGCTGGGTTTTGAACTAAAGCCTAAGGAATTTCACATAATCCTGTACTGCTCTCTGATATTCTGTGCTATGCCACAGTAGACTATGGTATTCCATCTTTTCTATTTCTATTATTTCTATTTCTCTCTCTGCTTCTATTATTTTTATCTCTGTCTCTGCTTCTTTTCCTATTTCTATTTCTTTTACTATATAACATTCTACTATGTTACCTCAGGCGTTCCTTGGGCTGAAAAGGCACTGAAGGGTGGCACCACATCTCTAACAGCCTCATATCCTGGAGGAGGAGGCTCAGACAACGATGTGTTGAAAATCTAATGGGAAAGGAGAAAAGGAATAAGGTAAACAAGGCAGTATGGAAAAGAAGTTCTTTCTATTCACAAGCACATTTCACAAGCATTTGCAATCTATAGACTCTAAGTTTTAGAATTCTACATAAGAAGTAGCCAAAGCTTTAGAAAGCACTGGGCATCCTTTTCAGTAGGCATGCTCAGTGTGTGAAATTACAAATCCCATCTCCTCCTTTCACAGAGTCAAGGGTTCCCTGAAGTGGTCTGGGTACAGCAGGTAAGAACAGGTTTGATCACAGTGGTAAAAATGCTTGCATTCTGGTCATCTCTGAAGCTTCTACATGCACTTCAGCCAGTATATAATGAACTCATTCCCCTTGTGATAGCACATTTTAAAACCTAAGCTGTCATCTTCCAGAAACTGAATTCAGCAGAATCATCAATAGTGTATAATGAATCAGTGCAAAGAATGGTGCTGACCATGGCTTCTTTCCTCTTTCTAAATAAGAGAGTAATTTTTAAACAATTGAATTACATGAAGTAATTCTCCTACGTAATTGTCCTTTAATCTGTATGTCAGGATGCTGTATGAATCAGGGTATGTATTAGTATTCCTAGCACATATATTATTAAACAAAGATGCAAAATATAAAAGCAAACTGGAATCCCTCATTTCTGTGAGTTTTGTATCAGGCCCAACACCATTAAGTGAAAAGAGGACATTTTTCCCTCACAGCCTTCCCAGGTATATGAAGATGATTGTGTTCCCTGGCTGGAAAAACTGGTGCTTTTTGTACCTCAATGCCCTGCTGATCAATTATTGAGATGTAGTTGGGCTTAGTGTCATCAGGGTAAGAGAGCAAGACATCATAATGAACCAACTGAACTGAATCCAAACCAAAGTTCTTCCACTCAGCTTGGACTCTTTGTGCCAGATGCATATTTTCCTCTGTTCCCGCTAGGTGAGGAAGCCGCGTAAAATTGCTAGAGAAAAGGAAGAAATGAGCAGGGTCAGGAATTGAAGGTCATAATCAGAACTCCTCTTAGCCTAGCTGGAAATAAACCTCATAGAGACAATCAGATATATTCAGGCTAAATAAGGACAAAGACTTCTCTGCATCTATACATTTTTCTATTGTACACACAAACTGAGATGAAGGGTTTCAGGCTGCCCTGATCTAGCACAGGTATTTAAATCTTGTTTGCAGCATGGCTTAGCAAGAATGGTGTAATGATACCAGCCATGGGGTCTTGTCCCTTTTTTCCTCCTTGTCTTCTGAGCAACAGCACTCCTGTGTACAATTAGACTTTGTGAAGTGATAAAAGAATTAAGTACATTTTTTTGATGTATTTAAATTAGAAATGTACATAATTACTCTGATCCTTACTTATAATTAATTATATATTCTCCTCAGATCCTTCTATTTTAATTAATTTTGGCAGAAATACTGATTTATCTAAAAAGTTCATTCCTAGTGTGCCTTGTTGGCAAGTAAGAGAGTCTTGAGTACCATATAAACAAGGAACAGAAAAACTCAACAGTTTGTGACTTAAAAGTCATGCAGCATGAATAACAAACAGTGAACACAAATAATGAACAGCCCATTGTCTGGGAAAAAAAATTGTCCAGACCATTGTGAAAGCCCAGTGGTGAAGCCAGCTGAAAAAACGCAGCTGAATGAGGTTGTTATTATGATGTCCTCATTCTATCATATGACCATGCCACTAACATGCCAAAGAAGCATGTGTGGCACCAGCTGGTGTTAATGAAGGAAAATTTGTCTTCGATTATAAGGGGGTGTGAGATTACAAACAACTTAAATTCTTGAGTTCAAATGAGATCAGAGCCATCAAAGAGAGCACTTTGAAAAAACTATACAAACAGCATAGAATAGAATTAGAATTAGAATAGAATAGGTTGTAAGGGATCTACAACAGTCATCTATCCCACTGCTTGACCAGTTCAGGGCTGACCAAGTTAAAGCATGTTGTTAAGGGCATTGTCCAAATGTCTCTTGAACACTGACAAGCTTGGGCCATTGGCCACCTCTCCAGAATGCCTGTTTCAAGTCTGAACATCCTCTTGGTAAAGAAATGCTTCCTCATGTCCAGTCTGAACCTTCTCTGGTGCAGCTCTGAACTACTCCTAAGCATCCTATCACTGGATACCAGGGAGAAAAAATGAGCACATCTCTCACCACATCCCCTCCTTAGGAAGCTGTAGGGAGCAATGAGGTTGCCCGTCAGCCTCCTTTTCCCCAAACTCAACAAAATCCTTAGCAGCCAAATGCTGCTGGATAAAACCATGTTCTTCTGATTATGCCAACACCTAATATAGGGTTAAAAGTCACTGTTATCATGACAGCATCATCTTCTGGATGACATTTACTGAACCAAGAGCAAGCTTATTTGTTACTATGAGTGAGAATGTCTGTTTTCTAAAGGAGTTACAAGAGTTTAAGTATCACATTTTCATTAAAAGTTGATTTATGTAATAACATTTTCCTGTATTACACTCTCATTTCAGTGAACATTGTGTATTTCTTCATTTTCCCTTCTAATCTCACTGTCTGTACTGGTAGTTCTGAGCAGTGACTGAACATCTGCCGTATTTCACCGCAGGACTGGCCACATGACACTAAATATTTTCTGCTTACATAAAGACGGGGAGTTTAGAGGGCAGAAAGGTCCTTTCACAGAGCTGTGTAAGAACAGCTGACTCTGCAAGAGCCAAAACGCAGGTTAAGACTCTAAAAACACCTAAATCTTCTGTATAGTCTAGTACATGACTGCTACGTAGTAAAGAGACCATACTTTCCAGCTAATTTATTTGCAAGAGTTCATGGCAAATACACTTAAAATGAGAGCAGTGGGATTGCCACAATCTTACAAACTGAAAATAGTCTTTTAGCAATTTAGTTTTGCACAACTCCGTGCTATGTAAGCACACTGCGAGTATGAGGCAAATCCAAATTTGTTGATTATTCCTACAATAGCTGATGCTCTTTCTTTACACCGAAAGTAAATTCCTATTAATAAACTATGACTTGTGGTCTATTACTGACTGGAATAAATACATGATTTTTACAAATACTGCACTCTCTTACAAGAAAAAGAATCCATTTACAAAATCTCTAAAAGAAAAAATTCAAGTACAAGTACTTGCAGTTAAAGCTTCTACGTTACTAAAATAGAAAAATTAATAACATTGATTAAATTTTAATAGACATTAAAGTATCTATATTGTCATGTTCCATTATTTTGGATTGTTTGAAGCATGACCAACAAGTCAAGAGAGGTGATTCTGCCCCTCTGCTCTGCTTCACAAGACCCCACCCACAGTGTTGTGCTCAGCTCTGAGACCCAACACAAGAAGGACAAGGACTTGCTGGAATAAATCCCAGAGGAGGCCATGAAAATGATGAGAGGGCTGGAGCATCTCTCCTGACAAGAAAGGCTGAGAGAGCTGGGGCTGTTCAGCCTGGAGAAGGCTCCGACACCATGCAGCACCTTCCAATACCTGGAGGGGATTTACAAGAAGGCTGGAAAGGGACATTTTTCAAGGGCATGAAGTGATAGGAGAAGGGATAATGCCTTTACACTGAAAGAGGTCAGGTTTAGACTGGATATTAGGAAGAAATTCTTTACTGTGAGGGTGATGACACACTGGCACGGTTGCCCAGAGAAGCTGTGGGTGCCCCATCCTGGAAGTGTTCAAGGCAAGGTTAGACTGAGCTCTGAGCAACCTGGTCTAGTGGAAGGTACCCCTGCCCATGGCAGGGGGGCTAGAACTAGAGGATCTTTAAGGTCCCTTCCAACCCATCCCATGATTCTGTGATCCTTGGGCAGGTTCACTTGATTTTATTTTTTCTGTCTGAACGGATTACTCCACACACTGCTTACTAAAGAAACTGCTTGATGTTTTCTGCTTTCATCTCAGCCATAAATGCTGTTCTCATGTCCTCATGAGTACTGGGAGATATCTTCTTTCCTGCAGGTTTTGCAAACCAGCCTGTACAACACATGAAAATACAAAAGTAAAAACATCAGAGCAATATTCCCATGACACACACCACTTCTCTTTGGTCTCACCCCAAGATTTTCACTATTTTACATTTTAAAACTGTTTTTATTCCAGCACATACAAACAGCTACAATCTAATGCAGGCTGCAAAGTGATGGCAGTGTTAGTCTCACAAATGGTAAGAGAACTTTCTTGCCTAGGTAGATGTTGACACATATAAAATACTATCTTATATTTATTCATCAGTTATTTTCCTGCAGATGCTAAGGATACTTATTTATCTTCCTTGAGTACCAGAACATCATACAGTCATATCGTTACCTCAATAATAATAAGGCAGCAGCTTTACAAAAAATGCACAGAAACACAGGCACACTTGGTAAGGAACAGATGTCTTGTAATTCCTTTTTCATTCTCTGGTCTGTCTGGCTCCTTTCTGGAATCCTTCCCTTTCTGAGACAGCACTAGCAGAGTAAGTGATGAGAGGAACACCTGGCTAGAAAGAGAAGTGTTCCTGACATCTGTTTTTAAGTCAGACTGGACATGTTTAGTGCATGAGCAGCAGCAGCAACATGGGTAGTGTGAATGAGAAAACCAGTGGGTTCAAGAGGGTAACAAGCTGGCACCAGAGAGGCACTGGTTACTGGCACAGTGAAAGGCTCCACATGAGAGAGGAATTCAGTCGGGGCTTCCCAATGGCACCAATCCCAATTACATACCCAATGGCATTGCAATGGCTCTTTTGTTTTCCTTCCTCCCCTAAGCTGATCATCATTCGTATATGAAACCAAAAGGAAGGTTGGGAGGGGGAATCTCTTGAGGCAGCAACCTGCCTGCTTGGGACCAGGAGTAGGTAGTAGGTGAGAGACTGAATTAAAGACGATTTCTCCCCTCCTTGTCCGTGCCCTCCAGCCCCACGTTTATCCTCCTGCCTCTCTGGCTGGGGCTGGTGCTGTTTCAAGGCAGCAGGGTCGAGAGGCATGTCTTTTGTCCCGTCCTCACAAACCCAGCGCCCCTTTCTTTTGCCCACAGCATTACTTTACTTCTATTTCCTTTAACAAAAAGTAATTAGAAAAACTAGGCAAAGACACACAAGCCCTTCTCCTGCGGAGGAGCTGGATACCCAGAGAGGGTCAGTGACTGCACCTGCCCGGTGTGAAGGGAGGGAGACACGGAGGGTGGTATCGGCCGGCCGAGCACGGACTCACCTCGGGCACCCTTGTCATAAATTCCCGGGCGCTGAGAACCCACCCGCTTCTCCCCNCCCGCTGCCGCCGCTGCTGGCCGGCCACCGGGTGAGCTTTGACTGGGCTCTGGGGGTGCTTCCAGTCTGCCCACCTCTGCTGTGATACGCCCGTGTCTAATCACCCTTTCTGTGAGGAAACTTTTCTTAATGTCCGGACTGAACCTCCTCTGGCACAGCTTGAGGTTATGCTCTCTTGGTCTGTCACTGGTTGTCTGGGAGAAGAGGCCAATCCCCACCTGGCTGCACCCTCCTTTCAGGCAGTTGTAGGGAGTGATAAGGTCACCCCTGAACCTCCTTTTCTCCAGGATAAACACCCCCAGCTCCCTCAGCTGCTCCTCACAGGAGCATCGAGCACTCCAGAGCCTTCACCAGCTTCATTGCCCTTCTCTGGATACTGGAATGTCCTTCCTGAATTGAGTGGCCCTCAGCTGGACACAGGATTCAAGGTTTGATCTCGCCAGTATTGAGTGCAGGGAGATGGCCACTTCCCTCTCCTGCTGGCCACACTATTGCTGATACAGGCCAGGGTGCCATTGGCCTTCTTGGCCACCTGGGCACACAGTTCTTTTGATGTACTACAAAGGGCAGTGAGAATGCAGACTGATGACTTCCACGCCTGGTTTGCCAAGGATTTTTCACACTGTGCCATGCCATCCTCCTCAGGCCATACACCANCCCCAGCCCGGCTCCGAGCCACATCCCCCGGCCGGACCAGCCCCCGATACGAAGGGGAGTTAGTTTGCACGGTACCGACGAGGAACCCGATGAGGAAGAACGCCGCCGCTGCTCCCAGGACGACAGCCCAGAAGCGGCCGCTGGCTGCCCTGGTGCCGGCCGGCTCCGAGCGGCTGCCCAGAGNCCAGAGCCTTCACCAGCTTCATTGCCCTTCTCTGGATACTGGAATGTCCTTCCTGAATTGAGTGGCCCTCAGCTGGACACAGGATTCAAGGTTTGATCTCGCCAGTATTGAGTGCAGGGAGATGGCCACTTCCCTCTCCTGCTGGCCACACTATTGCTGATACAGGCCAGGGTGCCATTGGCCTTCTTGGCCACCTGGGCACACAGTTCTTTTGATGTACTACAAAGGGCAGTGAGAATGCAGACTGATGACTTCCACGCCTGGTTTGCCAAGGATTTTTCACACTGTGCCATGCCATCCTCCTCAGGCCATACACCAGAGGGGGCAACACCAGCAGGGCAAATCTGAGGGGGAAGAAATACAAGTAAAATAAAAGTCAAAGCCAATGTTTTAAAATATTTAAGAAACATTTTACTCCAATAGCCAACACACTCTGACAGGCTATAGAGACTCTTCTGAGAGATATGTGCCCCTGTGAAGGGGGGTTGACTACCGTGTATCTCCATGCACTGTGTGTCCTTCCATTTTACAGAGGCACAGTCCCAAAGAGACTGGGTGCACCCAGCTGACGGTTTGAGGACAAGGCTGAAACTTTTTCCACTTTTGACTTTGCTGGTGTCTTTTTTTCCACCTCTTAAAATTTTCACTGTATGATTTGGGAAAAAACCTCTCCATTCATTTCAGTCATCATATTTGGGATGAGACTGTACCTTTAAGGCTGTGAACAGAGTAGAACTTTGCCTGCAGAGGTGACCTCACCAGCTCCACATGGATTTTCATCCTCAGAACCCTTGCTCAGGTGCCTGATAGGCAGACAGCTGATATTTAATACAAAAAGTCTGAAGTTGTGTTGTACCTATGTCCACACACAGTAGTCTGTACTCAGCAGCAATGCAAGTCTACAGGACTGCTCCCATTGAACCACACTACTTGCTGATGCAGAAAAAACCTGGACTTAGGATTAATTCCAGACATTGGACTTTGTCTTTCTTGCCTCATCTGCAGGGCCTATTGACCTAGTAAATCTTGATATAAGAAAACTAGAGGGCTACTGTGGAAAGAAGAAGTGTTGGCTTTTAAAAGCAATACACTGATAACACAACAGTAGCATGTTCTGAAATTTTATAAGAGACAAAACCCCCCTGCAAATGACCATCCAGAAGGTTAAAAAAAAAAAAAAGAAAAAAAAAGGCCTGTATTTGTGATATTGGCCCTGTCTCCTACTTTATAATGTTGTGTGCAGTCTGACCCTACCGTGCCAAAGCCCTGCTTATACATTCTGAGCAGGGTACTCTGTCACATTGTCAAGTCAAACCCAGACACCTGACAGGTTGCTGTCAGCTTATTGACAGTTGTATATACCATTCTGGAACCCCCAGCTTTCCCCTATAATATATAGGGAACATAAATTTGGAAATACGCAAGATGGAAGGTTTTACTTCTGCCCTGCAGCCTACTTTTCTTCTCTATCCATGCATATTGTGCCTGTGTTTGCTACTCCTCCACTATTCACTGGTGCATAATGAAAGCAAGGCAGTGTTAAGTAGGCTGACAAATGGACAAGTCTTCTGGTTTTCTTAGAAAGATTAATATGGTCAGGGCACCTTTGGGCATAAGGCACCTTTGGGAGAGCCTCTGGATCAGTTAATGGTTTTTGAAGCATTTGGAAATTAGGTTAATGAAGCACCATGGGACTAGGCACGGAACAAAAACATATCTTATCTCTTGATTCATATTCCAGAGGGATTTAATCAATCCCAGTGGTTTATGGCCACACCTTTTCAAGTAAAATAAGATGGAAAAGAGCAGTGAGGAAATTGAGATGGGAATGTTGTCAAAAGTTTGGTGCTGGTTAGTACTCTAAAATTAACTGATCTGCCCACACCACTTAGAAGTTCTGAATTACTGCTTTGAGATGTTTTATATAAAGTTTTTCAGTGTGCCTGCAGCTTGGGCAGCACATTACGGACTTTAAATATACAATAGCAGCAGCCAAAGGTCATACAAAAAAATTATTCAAGAGCAAATGGCAGTTGTGATAAATGCATGAAATGTTATGCTTGTTCTATACAGAATCATATAGGTCACTTTGTAGGCAAAGCCATTTCACTAAACCAAACGTAGGAAAAGCTAATGCTTCTCCTGTTTTTCTGAAAAATTTTCTACTAATCAATGTCCTAGAAATTATTTTTTCTTATCTCTGAGATTCAAGGAATGTCTGAAAATTTTTTGTTTTCAGTTAATCTGCTTGAAAAAATAAAGTCACTGGGTGTTGATATGCAAATTTTAGGCAATGTTTTGGTTAGGGTTATCCACTTATTTATCATGACACAGTTTTCCTTATGTCCAGTTGCAACCAGTGGTAGAATCTTTACTTGCAGATTTGGAGGAACCTATTTGTATGTTAAGGTGTTTTCATTACTCTGAGTCACAAGGCTGTTTTGACAGATGATTGCATTAGGAAGTTCCACATCCTTTTGTTTAGGGCATAAAACAAAGAAGGTGGAACTGGCTATGTCACAACCCACTGGAGGAGCAGCCAGTTAAGTGTGGAGGTAGCACCACTGTAGTGTCCAAGGACAGCCTTTATAACTTGTCAAATAAAGGTTTACTTATAACTGCCAGTCTTTGTTACAGTTTTAACTGTGAGAGAGTGGATGAAAAGAAGATGCTTAAATTCATGGAGTTCTGCTGTCGAATTATGTCAGGGTTGTAGAGGAGATCAGCAAGAAGACATCATGGGGGTCACCTGCTACTGACTACTCTATCAAGCTGAGAAAATGGGTCAAGCCTTCTTTAAACAACTAGAAGAAGTTTCATGATTACAGGGCCTTCAGTATGGGTGCCCTAAAACAGGCTGCCCAAAGATGTGGCATAAAAATTCTTGGAACATCTCCAAACACCTGAACAAAGCCCTGTGCAACCGGATCTAACTTGGATCCTAGCTCTCTTTTGAGAAGGAGTTGGGGTCCCTTCTCATGTTTTCCTATGATTCTGTAATTTTAAAAGAGAGTTGCTTATGGATTAATATGTGGGCAGCTTTATAAATGTTGAAATCTGTGTTTCCCTCTTAAAAATTTGAGGAACAGATAGTAAAATAAAAACACCTGCCTATTTCCCAGGGGTTCTATAGGATTAAATAATTTCCTTAAAAAAAAGAAAGAAACAAACAAATTAATGAGTTCTAAGTCTTTATTGTGATATGGAAACAATCTAATTAAATTTTAAGTGGTTTGGATTGAAGTTTTTGTTATATACTTCATGAGTGAAATAAATTGCATATATTGTTGTAAAATGTCAATAGAAGATCATGAAATGAAACCCAGAAGACTTTTCACCTAGAAACCTTTTCTTACACTTTATTCTAGCTTCATATTTTCAAACAATTTGAAATATCAGCTTCACCCTCTTTATTCATATAGGACATGCAAATAATAAGTAGGTTTCTGACTCATGTTTTCCTTTCTCATACTATATACTCTTCTCATTGTATTTGCATTAGAAAGTGCATAGCTAAAACTTTGAAAGTGCATAGAAACCATGCTGCTTTTGATTTTCACAAGTCACTGCAGTGCTTCTGAAACATCCCATCTGCAAGGTGCCACATATGGCTGTGTACTGGAAAGAAAATGTAAGCTTGCTTAATATTTTTCTCCCTACAGATCTCTGTATAAAGAAGTCAGAATTCTGCTTCTGTGCCTACTTAAAGCACTAAGCAATCCTAGAATCACAGGTTCATAGAATAATTTGGACTGGAAGAGACCTTTGAAACCCACCTCATCCAACCCGCTGCCATGGGCAGTGACATCTTCACCTGGACCAGGTTGCTCAGAGCATTTTCCAACCTGGCCTTAATCTATCCAGGAATGGGACATCCACCACCCTCCTGAGCAACCTGTTCCAGTGTTTTCCCATCCTCATTGTAAAGAAATTCTTCCTTATATCTAGTCTGAATCTACCCTTGTTTAGTTTAAAATAATTTTCTGTTGTCCTATCAAAACAGACCCTACTAAAAAAGTCTGTTCTTGTTGCTCTTACCGACTAAATTTGAATTTTTGGTAGTCAAGTTTATTACCTGCTGTGTTGAGTTTGTGCCTTGACCCTATGCTGTGAGGTTGGAGATCTGTGATATATTTGCTGTGATAAGATTCCTTCTGCTGTGTCTCCGGTGATGGTCAAAAAAAGCACCAATGGTGGGGCTGCTTTTCTACTCTAATGGCTCCTCATTTTGTTCTTCTCTTCTGGGTTCCTTTTGTATCCTGTTTCCTCCTCTCCCAGCTCTGAAAGGTCTCTAAGGGAATCAGTTTTTACACCCTAAAGGAAATGGCAATGAATCTACTATAGTAACTACCTGTCCAGGTGCACTTTTTGCTGAGTCCCTTCTGTCTTGAATGGTGGTACTCGTTACTGTGTGTAAAATAATTGTGCTCCCATCTTCTGGGGCTTCCTGATGAAATGCTGGAACACTAACTTCTACAGAGGTCATAGAAGTAAATATCCATTTATTTGCAGAAGGGAGATTGGTTTTTCAAATCCTACAACATCATGGGGTAGTACACTGAAAGAAGGAAGAGGAAGGTACTAGTATAAAGGCCCATAAGGATCTGTGCTACACATGGAAGGAGAGGAGGAAATTTGCAATTGTAACCAGTTGTAACAGCAGCCCCAGTGTTGCAAGGTGCAGTGGTATAAAGCTAAGGGAAGGTGCCTGTGCTGATCTAAGAGCTTTTAATATTGAATAGCTTTTGCTATTACTACTGCTCTTGGCTTCACAACTCAGTTCTCTTCCAATTGTGGTACTCACTGGACTGCTTATGACTGGATTCATTAGGCTTCATCACTATGGCACAGAAGAGTATCAGTATACTGCTCTCAACTTCAGTTTACTGCTGGATTGTGGTGTTGATTTAGTATGTGGAGGAGTCAGACAAGCTTCATATGTGACAAAATGGGATCCAGGGAGTATCTGCCCCTTTTCTGGCAGCAGAATGTTAGGTCAGCTCAAGGTGCCCTGTGTTAATGTCTCTGTGAGAACAAAAATGGCCAGTCGTTACTGCAGAATTGACTCCACCATGGCTGAATTGTCTTGAATCATTTTACGGCTTGAGAACAAGTTTTTACAGAAATATACAAAATTTCTTCTGTGCCTGTGTTCAGCTTTTGCCTTCCCAAGATCTTTCCCATATTAGAAGTACAGCAAGTACATATTCTTGTTGTTCTTGTGCCAAAGACTGGGGTGCCAATGTGGAAGACAAAGAGAATGGAGCAGAATAATGTATGCATGGAAATTCTCTCACGTGTTAGAGCATAACTAATATCAAAATATGTGCCTCTCTGAGAAATCAATAAACACCAGTTTAGTCATGTTGCAGCTGCTTTAAGATGAGCATCGTGACCATTTTTGCGTTTCTCAAAGCTGCACTGGAGTGCTCTGAAGCCTACAAATAGTCTAGCTTTTTCATGCTACAGGAGCAAAAGAAAAGGGCTTTTTTTCTGTGCTTATTTGCACAGACTTAAATTGTAGTGCCTGTTAAATACGCCTCTTTATTGGCAGTGAGTCACAGTTAGCCAGCATGTATTCTTGGAATTTTACAGAACAGTTTTGTTGCTGTGATTATCACTGTTGTATGCATTTTGGCTATTTGTCTGCTCTTAGCAGCTTATTCTTTAAGACTGTCTATTGCAGCTGGAAGAGATTTAGTATATGTAGACAGAAGCAGGAAACCATTTCAATTCTGTTGATGAACAAGACGTAGTGACTTCAACTTTTAAAAACAAGTTAAAAATAGGCACTGCTGTTATGGACATTTGTGTTTGTTGTGTGATTACATCGTAATGCAAAATATGAAGCTTATTTTTTTAATAGTTTCCTGTTGTGAATTTTATTTTCTCAGAAATGAGAGACTAATAATTCTCAGTGGGATTTTTGTGGTCAGATGTAAAAAATAAGTACTTGCTCAAGAAGTTTACAAGGTCTATTTCAATTTTTGTCCTATTCAGGATAACTCTGTGGTTTAAGGTTTCATGCTCCTTTAATTCTTTTTATTCCTTTTATTATACAGAGAAATTAGAATACTTGGCCTTAGCGCCATTTGTCCTGGATTGTTTGAGATACTTTATGCATGATACTTGTTTTAATCCTCACAGTCTAAAGTGCAGAGTCTTTCTGACTTATCTGAGGTCACCGTGGTAGACATTAAGTTCTCTGATTTCTCAGCCCTTGTTCTGGCCACAAGACTACAATATTCCAAAACCAGACTGTAGCGTTCCTTAAGTCTACATTCTTCTTTCAGATGATGAGCTAACTAGTTCTTTGTATGTGCAACTGCTGCTATTGCAAAGGCAAATTGTTTTGACAAAGATAGTTATGCACTGTGTGCATGTAGAAAAACAAAATGCTACCAGAGAAAGTTCCACTTACGGTATCATAATTTCCACTGTCAGTAAAAATTGGGCAGGATATTCCTCCCCTCCATTTGTCTGCGTATTTCAAGCCTTGTCTTTCCTTGAGGAATATCGCAGTGGCCTGGGAACTGCCTCCCAAACAGACACCTAAATACTTGAATGATCTTCACTACTGCATACAAATCTGTAGTGTTGGCCTGAACCACAGGAGTTTTACTCTCTAGTCTTTTTAAAAAGAAACTGCATTGGCATGAAATTGGAATGATACACAAGTAAATCAGACTCCTGAACTTTGTGTGATCACCATGCAAAGGACAAATTGAAGTGCACTCAACCTCCTGATAAAAAAAGCAATTGGGAGAGCAATAAAAGGATATGCAGCTGTAGAAAAAAATTTGAGCAAAGGACAGAGTTCAGATTAAAGACAGAAGCTTAAGAAAGGCAAGTCAAGAAATAAACAACTCTTTAAAATAACTCTTGTGAAAGTCTTGCAGTGTAAGGGGAAAAATGCATTCTCCTGCCCTGACCTCTAAAGAGAAGTCATCAGTTCTCTGAAACTCTATGTGAAAAGGAAGTGCTAACATCTGTTTTTCCATGTTCAGTCAGTGAATTTGATATTGTTTGAAGAAAGAATTCACTTCAAGAATTCAGTCACATTGGCTGTCCTACCCAGCTGCCTAAGGAAAACCCTCTTCTACTGAGCCTTTTTATGTTGAAAATGCATCATTCTGGTGGAGCTTGAAGCAAGCACTAAACTAAATTGACTGAAATGAGATTCTGGCAGCTTTCAGGGTGAATGGAATTGGTTCTATGGGGTCCACTCCTTCCCTCACTCAAGACAAGATTACTTACTTCAGTTGTAAATGCCTTTTCTTCTTCTCTTGTTAAGAGATAACTTAATAATTCCAACACCTCTATGCTCAGTTGAAATTACATCTACCTCTGAACCTTCAAGTATGAGGTAGATGAAAACACTGACTCTGAGGAGACCTGCCATGTCTATCTTTTTGTTTCTTTCTGTGTGAATGGCAGACATGAGAAGAGCAGGTCCCATTCATGTCTTGATCTGTTTTCATTGCTAAATATCATTATAATGAAGAAAGATCTCTTCAGAGATGTGAGAAACGCAAACCAAATACATTTCCTGCACCTCCATGGTGGAAGACTGAAGTGAAAAGATGTATGGCAGTAGGTATGTGTAGCAATCAGTTCAGTATGTCCCATCAGCAGCTGAAGATGGTCAGGGAAATTGATGAAGACTTTGGGGTTTGTTGCTAAAAGACTACTAAAATAAACAGGTTGAAGAGAACTTACTGGATATTTCTTGGATGCTAAGAAGGAGCTGTGAAAGTTTGCTACATTTAGCATCCCAATCTATAAATGTGATCATTGGAATAGAATTACATTATTTTTCATATGTGGAACATATGTGGGATTTCATGTGTATTATTTATTTGTGTTATAGGGGCACCTGCATCCTCAGGTGGGACCAGCACTATGCATATGTAGGGATGCCTGTGAAATATGGCACTGTAACCATACATATTTGACTGAAGGCTTTACATGAGTATTTTACTAAAATGTGTAACCATTTCTCCCTCACTTGAAGAGTTTAAATAAAGTCAGTCAGACTTACTTACAGCATTTCACTGAGTCCTTGGAGAAATTGTGTTCTACATTCTGAACCCCAGGGTGAATCCTTTAGACAGTCCTACAGAGGGGGGTGAAAAAAGAAATGTTTCCAATAGCAACTTGTTCTTCTGTTGGAACAAACCAAAGTTATCTCAAAGGACAGCATAGAAATAGGGAATCTGGGGAGAATGAATGCTATTTTGAAAATGTAAATGGAGCAGCTCTAAACTGAAAGGGTTTTGATGGAGAAGTGAAAGCAAACAATCTATCCTACATAAACTTTATAGAATTGCATCCTGAGTAGCATTAAACCTCAGTCATTAGATTTCCTCACAATGTGCAAATCATCAGTCCCTCTCCTGGTGCTCTTGACCCTCTCAGTATCAGCCTCCTGGACATGACAACCAATCAACACCTTCTGACACCTGACAATACTGTCTAGATTCTGTTGGATCTAGGGAAGTGCCTGCAGAGCTGGTGTTCTACTAGACAAAGGATGAGGACCATATAAGAATCTCTTGCTCTTCTACATGCTTTTTTCGAGATTTTTATAGCAAGTCTTTTTAGAGCTAATCTTCAGGGCATAAGTTACATGAGGGACATGGAGGGAGAACACAATAATTGATGATTTCTGAAAGCAAAAGTAAAAGAGGAGGATTAAATTCCTGAGAACTTGCATGGGATATCTCATACATGTTACTAACCCCGAAATAAAAGAAACAGGTAATACACACATATTCTTTAAAAATGCAGTTAAAAAAAAAAGCCTGCTCGGGAGATGAGAGTATTTCCTAATTCTCCTTATGTAATTTTTACATTTCCCCACGAGATGGCAGCCACAGACTGCCCACTGATTGGCGCATACGCGCCTCCTATTTATATAACATCTATGACCCGAGACCGTAGTCTGACAAGAGCTGCTTTGCTTTCAAGGAAGTCAGCAAAAATAAATACAACTGTAAATTGAGCAGTTTGGTTCTTCTGATTTCCAGTTATGCTTACTTTGTATAAGTGCAGCTACAGCATTTACCATTTGGGAAAGTGAGGAATCCAGCCTTATGTGTGTGCAAAGGTGTGTCTATGTAATGCATTTAAATCAATGAAATTAATTCATTCTTTGAGAGTTGTCCTTACAGCTCTTTTTCTGGTCAGGTCAGGTCAGGTCAGGTCCTCAGCTTGTGGAGAGAGACAATGATACATATTCAATCGATTTACACTGGCCTAAGCTCGTGAAAACAATAGACCCAGTTTGACAGCAGCTGGTGACATGCAGCCCACTGACTGCACTGACACTTGATAAATCTCATGCATTCAATGTGAGAGGCTCTGGTCAGACTTTTTAATACTCATGCATTCTTTCCTGCCTTCTTATGCCTTCTTTCATTCCCTGTCATGCCTACTGTGTGGGAAATATGGCAGTATACTGTAGTTTACTTGGAGTATTCCTCCTGTGCAGAATGATCTCATCTCCTTGTTTCAGCCTTGTCTTTCACTCCTGTATACCAATGTTAAAAACATACCTTAGTTGTCCC
Organism: Drymodes brunneopygia; assembly: GCA_013400955.1. Classification (NCBI taxonomy): domain Eukaryota; kingdom Metazoa; phylum Chordata; class Aves; order Passeriformes; family Petroicidae; genus Drymodes; species Drymodes brunneopygia. The sequence continues at coordinate 1,248,710 of VZTZ01014956.1, read as the reverse complement.
ACTCTCACATCATCAGGAGCAAGAAAGCTGAGGTCTGAGTTAGGTACTTTGAAAGCAGGTGCCTAATTTTTTTCAGTCAGAGATGATTGCCCGCATTTTGCAGAGATGTAACTCTGCTGGACTGGACCCTCTGCAAATTTGGCATGGGATGGGACTTTGTTAGAAGGTTTGCTGTCTAAATAGTGTGGAAGAGTTATCACCAGAATGAGTAGGGACATGTCCAAAATCACAGTGTTTATCAAGACTGAACCAAGAGAGATCCCAGCTGGGTCACGAGCACTATAGTATTCACTCCATAAGCAGTATCACTTAAGCCCATTGTTTTTCAGAGCTCTGAGAACTGGTTTTAATTTTGGTGTAGTGGCTACTTAATTTAGAAATTACTGTCCAAGGAGGACAGAAGAATAGCAACAGGAGAAATTGATTTTTCCTGTGAGCTGACAGATTTGTATTTGGTTTTTATTTTGCTTGTATGCTGAGAGATTTTCTGATCTGGCAGAGTTTGGGGGACATAGAAAACCCCAGCATTTCAATACTCTTGCTGCTCCACTGGATAAGCTGCTCCAGTGAATAATTTGAGTGAGCAGCCTGGGAGGGATCATAGAAAACAGAGATGAGCACTAAACAAAATGAGGCCTAGTGATTAAATGACATTCGCTTCTTTCCAGAGAAAATCTCATTATATTAGTGTAGTTTCTCTGGATTTCCTGGGTTCAAGGAAGGGAAGCAAATGGCTCTCTATCTAATTGGACTTTGGCCAACCTTGACAGCATTTTTCTAAGAGGATTGTTAGATTTTTATTGATCTTTGAACACCTTTTAATCTTAAAAGAAAAAAAAAGAAGCCATCCCTCAAATGAAGCTTAATTTCAAAAGGAAAAGTTGCATGACTGAGTGTATGACAAGAAATAATGTTAGAACTTCCCCAAGACTGCCTTTTAATCTAGAATGGTGCAGGGTAGGAGGTGTATGTCTTTCATCTATGGAAAAGAAAAAAAATGAAACATTTTGCATTGTTGGGATGTGGTAATGTCTGGGGAGTCTTGCGCTTGTGTAGGCTGAGGAAGTAAGAAGCCAAGTAACGCAATTTTTGTTTCTTCAGTCACCATGTGATGTGGAAAAATAAAGGGAAGGTTTCCTCCCTTCTGCAGAACTACTTTTCCATAGAAAAACCTAATCACCCTCCAGCATGGCATCTTGGTCACCAGCAAGCTCCTGGCTCAGCAGGCTCTAGTGCAACTCTGTGGTTACTCCAGGCTGATGGAAATCAAGGCATGTACAAGTTCTAATGGAAAAGTGTATTAAAGGATTGAGATCAAAATGTCTCCTAGTAGGCCAGTGTGCTTTTTAACACAATCCTGTTGGACTGTAAATCTGTAGCTGAAGTGCAGTGCCACAGGCTTTTCTCTTGCCCTATTGATCTGATAGAAATGAGCAGCACACTGGTGGGATGCAGCTCAGGCCAGCCAGCTGAGGCCAACACATTCAGTCAGTTAGCAGGAAAGAAGCTGTGATGACACACCTTGATGTACCTGGGAGGGAGCACAAAGGGAGGGCCACTGGCATGGGTCCCTCATGCTTATGCCCTCTCTCTTTCACATTGACTGAAAGAGAAGACAAGAGGCTGAGAAAGGATGTGTCTGGGTCCTGTGAGCAGGTATTCCAGTTTTCTTATCCTTGTTTTTGATGTGAGAACTGGTCTTCAAAAGGAACATAGCTATGTGTTGATGTCTAAGTAGCTATTTGTCTCAGTTCTACCTTAAACAGCAGCCTACACATTGGAAAGGCTTGAACAGATGAGAAATCACAGGCCCACTTTTTTCCTTCCCACACATTTCATTTGCTGGTAGCTTTTCTGAAAGGCTCTGCCATTGAGTGCTTCCTGATCTACTTTATTTCACACGTGTAGACCGAGAGGGTTTTCAGCAGATACTGATCATTCTCTTCTGGAAAGTAAAACTGGCAATGCTATTTTTATTTTCATCTTAGGAAAAAAGAATGTTACGCATGCCCCAAGGCAAGGTCATCATTTGTGTTCAGTTTAGGTAATGTGAAAGAACATGCCTATTAGAGCTTTTGCTTTGGATATTAACTGCCAGTTCTTCACTAAAACAAAAGATGCCATATCCTTATATCTTCAGGATGTTTTGAGTCCATCATGGCCACCCCAAGCTGTTGGTGCTTTTTTGTTTCCAGTCTTTAAGGTCAGATAATGGGTCTTGCATAGCTAAGATACTGTTCATTTCTGTTAGAACTTTTGAGACTTCCTAATGTCTTAAAAAACAAACAAACACAAAAGCAATTTCACACAGCAAAGAGTATAAAACTGATGCTTGTTGCTCTGAAACAATATCATGATTCTTAATTTAAAAAAATTGTTTTTATTCAACTTAGTATTGCACTAGAATAGTGGTAAAATCTGCCCTCCTAGAATATATATTTTATAATTTATAGATCTCTAATAGATGCTATCTTATAAATTTCTTCACTTTCAGTACACAGATACACAGCAAAAAACCAAACACATTATATTGCTGTTACTTAAGAGCAATACAGACTACAGAGCACTGCAGAAACTGTAAATTACTTGTGAGAGTTCTCTTACTGCAAAACCAGAGTAATGTTATTTTTTAGAAATGCATTTGAAATTATACTGCCCATGGAATATTTATATTATGAAAGATCTTTGAAGTTGCCAACTGCTTTGGTTGGGGATGAAAGATTTTTTTTTTAATGTTAGATAAAGTACCCTTGCAAACTTCTTTATCTGATATTTTACTGGGATGTTGGGATACTTCCTCATTTTGTGAATGGAGTAATCAGTAAAGAATGATGCTGTGGTGCTTCCCCAGACACTTGCTTTTAAAAGGAGAAATGTTTGTGAAGCTCAGTTTGCCTGTTGGTCCTTTTCTTGATCCTACTGCTTTAGGAACTTGTTGTGCAAGAGACTCAATTCTTGGACCTTTTTGACATGTTCATGCTGCATGGCCACAGAAAAGGTCTGTGGTTATTTCTACCAGATGTTATACATGAGGAAATTCCATCTTGCATATTTGTTGTTTTTAAAATAGAAACATCTTGAAATTTTATTATTATTAGAGAAGTTATCTGTTTATATTGCAGCAAGCAATGTTGGTAGTGCTCCTGAGATGACATGAAAATACCTGTGTCTTTACAACCCCATCTACTGTATCTGTTACAATATTTGCCCTTATGTTTTTGCCTGCTTCTCATATGCCACACTAGACTGCATATTCTGGAAAACTATTATTTGACAACTGCAATAGAAATCTGTGTTAAGACTTTCAAAAATGCCCTGTTATTGCAATATTTCAATTTGAAGGAAAGCAAAAGACCTTACCTTGCTGTTGTTAATTTGATTTTGCAGTCAGGCATTGGAATCTACTTTTGGAAAGTCATTCTCTCGGAGGTATGGGAAGGTTCACATCTAAAAACTTGAGATCTCTGGCTCTGACCTGCTATGTCAACTGGAAAATTATTCCCTCTGTTATCTTCAGGACTTTTCTATAAAATAAAGCAGAATACACTCAATTTTATTGACAGTTCAGTTTCCTTCACAAAAACATATAAAGCAGTCCTCAAATGAAAAATATTACAATGAAATGGGCCTTGTTTTTCCCTCATTTGTACTCCTACTACTATGTAGAAGAAGTAAAGCAAAGGGAGAAAGTGATCAAACTAGAAAAAACAGACTCCTTGAAACAAAGGGAGGAGGCAGAAAATGAGATGGACACAGCTGAAATGATTTAAAGCTGCTGAACAGCCTAGATCAGCATGAAATTGGGTAGTCAGATTTGCTGCCTTGAATTTCCCCCCAAAATAATTTGGAGGGTATTTTTGTTAAAAGGACTGTGTGTGATAGCTCAAAGAAAGCATTGCAGTGCTTCAGACCAATGACCTGTGTGCCATTCTGCACATCCCTGTTGAGTACCTGGCATGGACCTAAATATTCAGAAACCCTAAACAGACCAATGGCCTGGAGGATGTGAATGGGGCTATGAAGTTAAAGATCAGTGTTTTAGGAATGTTATGCTGCTCTGTAATCTGTTTTCTAACAAACACAATAGGATTTTTGTACGTACCCTCGAGTACTATGACCCATGGATTCCTCTGCGTGTGAAGTGCAAGAGAATTAAGTGGAAGGCAAAGAAGTCTGAAAGCAGAGTATTGCCTGCTGTGCTGTGGCATTGCATCTTTTCCCTCTAGTACATGGGCTAACATATCCCACCTCCATCTCTGCCTCACTCAGACAACAAAGTTCCCCCTATCCATGCCCTATTTATTCTCTTTCTAACCATCATTCAGCAACACACATCAGTGTGACTTAGTTGTCTCTGCAGATTGCTGACAGTTATTCAGACCTCACTTTATTTTATAAATGAGATCCCTTTCTATTTCAGGTCAGCAGATCTGCCTAGGTTGTGGCAATTTCTTTCTATCGCTCTGTGCTCCTGTAAAAGTCACTGTCATAAAACTACATCAGGAGGATGAGAAATTACTCCCTTCCTGGTCATAATTACTCCTTAATTTATGCCATAGAATTTATAAAAGCTCTAAAAAGTCTTATTCATTTTTCAAATTATTCAGGAAAAAACCCATCAACATTTGACTTTTCTCTGTACATTCATATGTGTTCCTTGTCCTGATAGTGTGAACTCCTTTGAGAGTCCATGAGACTCCCTATTTTCTCTCCATGCAGGAGTTTTCAGTTCTGTATCCTACCCACAGAAACATTAGAGCTGCAATATTATTGCTGAATTCGATCTTTCTTCACACACTGCCTTGTTAGTATGTTGTAGTATTGTAGTATTGTTGCATTAAAACTTGGGGTTTTTTTAATTTTTGGGTTTTTTGCTAGCATTCTGGACTGTATTCCTTTATGTTTAATAGACAACTATTAAATATTAAGCCTGTCCTTAAAACTGCTGCTCAGTATATCTTCCACAGAAAATTTCTGTGGGCTTTCGGACATGTATTCTGATGTCATGCTTTCAGAACACTTTTCATGATGATTTCCAGAGCAGTGATATTTGGATAAAACTCCTTCAAATTGCATCATTTTCAAGGAAGGGTGTGAAGACAGATGATGATTAGTTTCGAAATCATATACCATTTATTTGAGATGAGTCAGCTGCATGGTTAGATGTCTGTCTTCTCTCATTGTGTTTGAATAGTGTTTATGGATTTGAGTTCTGCTTTTATTAAAGTCAGTGACAAATCTCAAACTGTATTGAAAGTAAAGCTACATCTTTTTGTTTAGGACTTATTTTAAGGTAGCTGCAAAATCCCTTACATGATATGAAGAAATTTTAAGCTGGTGTGGTTTGATGTCGCATTATTTATTTATTCATGTTTTAAATGTTGTTATGTATATGTCAGACATACATTTTCTTGGGTGATTTTTAAGTAATAGTAGTTTATTTCATTTAGAATGAAAGTTCCCGGTGCAGTTTTTGTAACCTGCAAATTGCAATTCTGTGTTAGGATGAGGGCCAACAGGCGAAACCACTAATGAAGAAATGAACAATTCATTTTAGGAGAAATACTGCTTCATATGTAGAATTGCGTAATAGGAGTGAAATCACTGCTCTTGATAGAGAAACTGGAATTTTTTTGTGGGATTAGAACTCTACGTTAGGAAAATCACATTTTCCTGTAAGTTATGGTCTGCGTTATCCTTCCCATTATTAGGGCTCACTAGGATTTTTTTTCTAAGCTAGATAAGAGTTTGGCCAGATTTGAAAGCTTTTTGAAAAGCAGGACTAATAGCCTTTATTCTCCAGGATTAATCTGTGTGTCTCATGAGTAGTTTAAGTTTGAAGACTCTGTCACAAAGCCTCCATTATGATTAAAGCTGTCACTAACTGAAAGCCAGGTCAATCTCAAAAAGATTTTCAAATATAATATTTCATGCTGCCAACATCCTTTTCTCACAGGACATTTATACTTGTCATTACAGTAGCTGTCTGAAATTAATAGCAGTAGTGATACCAGTCCTTTGTGAACTTTGCAAAATGTGGTATATGCCTCTCTTTAGAAAGGGCAGCAGAAGCAGAAAGAAATCATTATTGCCCTGACTTAGTTTTTTAATTAACATGTTTTCTTCTCTGGGCAGTCAGGCATACTAACTGGTAAGAAATTAGGGACAGTAAAGTGCCAGTGTTGCCCTGCATAATGAGAAAAATGTTTTCTTGCCAAAAGTAGGGAGAACAATATCCATGAGATTCCCTAAGAGGGTCAGACTCTGGATTTATCTGTTGTCTATATTTCTGCTTTCTTCTGTTACTTTCCTTTCTTTGTATGTCTCTCTTTAAGTAATTTCACTATTCAGCAAAATTTATATAAAAATTAAAGAGAAATTAAGTGTTGACTCAGTTCTTTAATCTTAGGTCTTTTCAAGCATTATCTTCACTCTGTAGGTTTTCACTCTGAGTGGTCTAATTAAATGTTTTATTTTTTTTGGTTACAACTTTTTTAAGCCTGCCTTGATATCAGATGATTGGGTTACATTTCTGTAACCGTGATCAAGTGCCATCATCTGTCCTTGTGCACTTCTAGCACTCAGCTATGCACATTGACTCAGCTGTGCCAGGGGACTATAAATGATGATGATTTCGTTCATGAGAGACCAAGCATCTGAAATCTGTTTTCACTCAGTTTGAAATGGGTGCAGTCCTTTCTGCAGCAATGTCTGTCGCTGAAGGGCATGTTCAGAACTTTACTGCCAGCTTATTTGAAGTAAACTGTATAATTCGAAGCAGGAATCCTGAGGCCTGGCTGTCCCTTGCTGGGTTTAAAATGTGTGTAAGGGAAAGACTTGAAAACAAGAAGTGTCTCTGTTTCACATTTGATGGATGGCATCAAACAGAGTGGATAGAAAAACAGTGCCAGTATGAAGCGACGGGCTTATAGAAGTGCAGAGAGCAGAACTGGTGATGAACTTAGATAAACACAAGAAAGATATGCTTATTGGACTTGAATGTCAGAGTGATGCACTCTGTGCTCTTTTTGTTACTGGAATGCCAAGGGTGCTGTCTCGGTCTCTGTTCTTGTGGGAAAGATAAGCCACCATTGGCATTGCCTTTTTTTCCTCTCAATGTGACAAAAGTAGCAGATATACCCTTAGTGCAGATATATCTGGATGAATCTACCTCTGCAGTGACAAACTGGTGGTGGGGCCAACAGTGTCAGGGAGGATTATGGTGCTTTTGGAGTCTGGTGCAGAAATCTTGCAGGCACAGAAAGTCACCAGACTTCCTGCACATTCACTGTCCTCTCAGATGGTTTTTCACAGCTGCTGTTAGGGCTATTTCGTACTGGACCCCATTCACACGTTGGTCTAGGACTGATATGATCCACAACTGAAAACAGCACTGACAAACTTCCTAACTCTTCTTCCCCAAAGTCTTCAGGCTGACTGAAACAGCTCCATAGTCCCTGAGGCTTGGAGGCTCTCATCCCAGGTGTCTGCTGCAAAATGGCAAACCTGTAAAAATGCATGAAGTAGAGGTTTTTCTCTCTACATTTATCTTAGAGTCTCTTAGAAACCTTTCATGCTCTTCCAAGCTTTCTTTGGAGGAGGATCCCAGTTTTCCCTTCAGTGTACCCATAAAATGAGCAAGCCACTGTCATCAGTCTGTCTTTTCCTCCTCTAAGGTATCTATGGTATTTGTACAGGGTTTTAGGCACCTTGTGAATGTGCAACTTAAATGCTTGTTGGTTTAGCTGACAGTGCTTCCACAAACTGTGTGTGTGCATGTGTATTTCCTTATCTGGTCTTCAAAATAATACTTGGATCTGTCAGCATATCCTTCTGCATTTTTGCAGAAAGCCAATTAACCCCTCTGCACCCCTTTAAAAGCAGCCAGAAATCGTGTGCCAAAGCTCACTGAGGTGCAACTGCTTTATTTCTGTGTCTTAAAATAGCATTTTTAAACTCCTGTAGTTAATAGCTTCCTTAGAAAGAAACCTTCCTCTAATCAAAACAGCTGAAGCTTTGCAAAGACATGTGACTTTTATTTCCTCTCTGGAGCCCTAAAAATGTACGTAATTTTTCCTCTTGATATACAACCTTAAGTTAAATAAGTTCTTGGGTATTCCAGAACTGGAAAACTAAGAAGGTTTGTATTCTAAAGCTGTTCCTTATAGCTCTAGTTAAACATAGTATTCATGTCCTTACCCTTTAACAATTATTTCAGTACTTTTTAAAGCAACTAAAATTAAAATATCCTTATTCTTTCATCTTTTATCTTTTTTTTCCTGAAAGTCTGAAATCACAGCTTGTTAACTGAAGCCATCCAAGGGAGCCATGCTAGGAGAGGAAGAAACAGAAAACATAAAATAACTGCTAAAACCACTTCATAACTTGGCTTGGTTACCAGCTCTCAGCCCAGAGTATTCCGAAATTTGCTCAGGTGCTTCATTCACTTGGATATTTTATGAAGTGGGCAACTTGAGAATTTTTTTTTTATTTGTCTTTTGACAGTCTAAGTAAACTGGTAATTCATGCAGTTGCCTCTCTGAACTGTGTCTCTAAAGGTCTTCAGACATACTAAATGCATATCTGAAAATGAATGAATATCTATGTTATCTCCACTGCATCTAAAATTTTTTACATCAAGGAAATACATCAAATACGTAACAACAGGCCTGCTATACTAAGTAGATTATTCCATGTTAATGTCCCCTTAGTTTCAGCTTCAGCTGTCTATCCACTACCTAAGAAGCAAAACTCTATGCTATCATTTTAATATCTTCAGAGTATGGTGCACAGATACTCCAAAATCTTTATACTGAAGTTAAAGAAAGTATTAGTCTGCTGCATCATCTAATCCATTTGATATATTCCTAGCTTCTTATTTATGGCAGAACACATCCATCTAATGTGGTTAATTTTTACATGAGGCAGAGACTAATCAGGCAAATCAAAATAAAGAAGAAAATTACAAGTATGCATCTGCAAAATGAGGGTGTTAGGTCAATGTTAATTAAAGAATGATTTTTAGAAGCTGACGAGCAATAATTTTAATAAATACAACATGTTTTTTCTTACTTTTAACACCTGTTATATTGGTGTATAATTCTTTCATTAACAATTCTTGTCATCTTACATATGGCAAACATTGGCTTTTTCTCTTTGCATATTGTTTGAATTAAAAAGCAGTATGTGAAAGAAAGCTAGACAGGAAGAAGAAAATATTGTTACATGTTTTTTTTCAAGAGATTAGAAAAGGAACACAATTTTTGCAAGAGTTTCTTTTTTGAAACCATGATGTTCCAATTCTTTTTTTTTTTACAAAATAATTTTTGGCAACTTGAAAATTAAAACATTCCTAAAGTCACCAATTTTAGACAAGCATTTTGGAAAAAAGAAGAATGGAAGCTCTTTAAAGTAGTGGAAGTAAGGAAATCCTGCTCTAAAATACTTTAAAATAATCTTTGATTTATTCCTGGCAGCAATTCCTGAAAGTTATGATTTGAATGTTTTCCTGAGCCCTATTCAGAGTATACTGAAATTTATTAATAGCCATAACAGCAAAGTGATAGTGATGGAGACAGGTGCAATGGGATATAAAATCTGAACCTTAATTGAACACCCTTGAAGCATTTCAACTGATAATCATTACAACATAAACTGCAACACTGAATCTTGAATTTACTCTGAGGCTGTTTCAATAATAACTTGTCCAGTAGACTTCCGGTTTTCTGCACAGAATCTATACTCTTGCAGGTGAGTCTTAAGTTGTGTATTACCGAAAAACCCCCAAACCATTAAGCAACTCTGGCTCAGTAATTTCCTAAGCCAAAATTCTTTACAGCCAGTGAGTGTAGTCTAAAGAAGTACTTTAGTACTACAGTGTGTTTGTCTTGTTATTACACTCTTGTGTTTATAGCTGTTGGAGATAAAATTCTGGACTAAAAGGACCTTTGAGTTGGTCTGGTAGAGTTGTTCTTAGACAGCCTAATTAGTTCACTCACACATGAAAAACAGGAAGAGACTCCTCACAGTGTAGGCATCATCTCCTTCTTTGTAGGTTTTTAAGGGCAGACAACCTAACTTTATGTGGCTTCTGAGGGGAAAGAAAATTACTAGGCAGAGATATGAGCTCTTCCTTCAGTTCTGCTTCATGATCTCAATGGCAGCAGTCAGGGAAATGTGCCAGGAAAAGGGAAGACTGAACTCTTATTAAAGAGCATATCCTGAAGTCTCTTTTCAATTCCTTGTGGCAGTGACATACAGGAACATTCCAGCCACTAGGGAGAAAATGATAATGGCATTGCCACTGTGGATTGCGTTTGGGTCACACATATCCACTGCCCATGGCCCTTCTCTGTATTAGGAAGCAGGGAAGGTAATGCCGTGTGAAGCAGCCAAGCTTCATCACTTACTGAATAAGCAGTAATATATTGATCACTCAGGAAACATGTCCTGTAGAGCTGCTTGCCCTGGAAAATCAATCCTTGGCTAATCTATGCATTTTTTAGCAGAAGAATATACAATAACTCTTAAATTACTTGCATACAATATTAGGTACTTGGAGCTGGGTATTGTGTGGGGTTTTTTATCATGTGGGACACTTAGATGTTTGTTCCAAGTTCACTGTTCAATGTTTAAAATTGTGCTAATGCCCTTTTCTTACATTTTCTAAGTTTCTCAAATATTCTGAAGAGTTGGGAAAAGAATGGAGCTTAAGTAGGTTAACATTTCTCTGTACTTCTACCATACCATGAGGAGTAGAGAATTGTACATGGCTTCCAGAGGTAAAAAGAGAGGCTAAGCATAAGGAAAATTTTTGAAAGGTATATAGACTGGAAGATTTTAATAAGTTATGTAAGGTACTGCAGAAAACTTTCTCTTCTGAAATGGAGCATTCTTCTGCCCTTCAGCAAAATTATAGTTTAACTTACATTAGTGAAGAGTGATAGAGCTGCTGGTTGTCCTGGTTTTGGCTGGGATGGGGTTGATTTTCTTCATAGTAGCTGGTATGAGGCTGTGTTTTGGATTTGTGCTGGAAACAGCATTGATAACACGGGGATGTTTCAGTTACTGCTGAGCAGCACTTTACAGAGTCTTTTCTGCTCCTCATCCCACCCCACAGGAGGTTCCAGGTGCACAAGGAGTCAGGAGGGGACACAGCTGGGACAGCTGACCCCAATGGATATTCCATACCAAAAGGTGTCATGCTCACAGATAAAGCTGGGAAGAGAAGAAGGAAGGGGAAGAAGTTTGGAATGATGGTATTTGTCTTCCCAAGTCATGATTATGCATGATGGAGCCCTGCTGTCCTGGGGATGGCTGAACACCTCCCTGCCCATGGGAAGTGGGGAATGAATTCTTGTTTTGTTTTGCTTGTGTGCACACCTTTTACTTCACCAGTTAAACTGTCTTTATCTGAAGCCACGACTTTTCTCACTTCAACTCTTTGGATTTTCTCCTCCATCTCACCAGGAGCAAGTGAGGGAACAATTGTGTGGGGCTGAGTTGCTGACTGGAGGGGGGCAGGGAGGGTTGAACCATGGCAGCAGCTGATTGTACTTTGCAATCATCATTCCAGGATCTAGAGCAAATTGTTTTGTTAATGATATAAATCATCAAGTGAACTAGAAAAATATTATATTATTGCAGCCTTGCTCTTTTCCCAGAACTGATTCCAATGAATCTTGGCAGCTTGGGATTTTCATATCAGAAGAGTCCATAAACAGTTATTTAATTTTCTATCAGTATTCTGTCTCATAAAACTTTTAGTAGAGATATATTTGAATCTTGTGCAGCAGAAAATCTGGCAAGAAAGATAAGAAATAAAAGGGGCATAATCAAAATTCTGTGGCCTGACACTAATAAAGAGTGCTAAAATCCACTTATCACACAATCCCTCCTAGATTTTGTATCTATGTAGCAAAATAAAGTCATTAGCTGCAACTCCAAAGCTCTCTTTTTCTACACAATCAATGGAAATGTCGAGAGAGAATAAATGGCATATATTGAAGGGGCTGCAATTGCATTTCAGAGCCATAGAAAAATCCATGACTTAAACATCAAACAATGAATCTTCAACTGAAATGCTTCTTTACATTATCTGAAAATTTTAAAGTTGGAAATACATCAAAAATCATAGAAAAATATCTAAGTGCCTTCTGGAGTAGATTGGGCTGCCTGAAAAAATTCTCTGAACCTGACTTAAAGGGAGGATTTAATCATAGAAAATGCAGTGCAACTGAGCACAGATAAAGGACAGTATACATGAAGATGTACATGAAATCAAAAAGTAGGTGTACATGAAATCGATTTCATTTCTGAAAGGTGCCTATCCAACAAATGCTTAAAATCTTCTGGGATGAAGGTTCTGACTTTGATTGACAACGCTCCGGTTCTTCATTTTTTTTATTACAAGAAAGCTTTTATTTTCCAATGCTGGACAATCTTGTTAGTAGAAGTAACAAAGCTCTAGTGCTATAATTAAAAGCACGAATATTGTTGTTGCTCACAGTAGGCATAGAGAGGTGTTTATCCCCTTTATCATCATATGGCTACCTTTTAAATATTTGAAAAGAACAATCAACATCTCACTAGTCCTCCCTCTCTAAAGAAAACAACTCTTTTTTTTTCTTTTTTCTAGTAAATGTTGGTTGCCTTTTATTAGCCCTGTTCTCTGAACCTTCTCCAGCTAATCCACATCCTTTCTAGATTGCCATGTGGAAAATTCAGTGACTTTACATACCAGACATTTAAAGAGGTGTTATGGAAGAGATACAGAGGATAGAAGATAATCTTTATTTCAAGAATGGAATGTTCCCAGACTGATGCATATGAAAAATGGAAATGCAGGCATAGGTGAAGCTGAGCTTGCTCAGTCAAACCAACTGTCTTTGAACTTCATCAAAATCTGAGGCTTCAGATAAAGCTGACAGACATTCCCAGACGATATATCAATTGCACTATGAATTCAATATATTCAGAGTCAGGTTCTGCTGCACCACACCCTTGTGAAGCTGAGACTTCTGAGCTTTAGAAGGTATGAAGTGTGAAGTAGCTGTCATTTCTTTTGAACAGGCTGTTAGCATCAATCAGCTGGATTATTGCACTTTGGGCTGCTTGACTGAAGTAGTCATTCTAACAGACAAATACCCTAGGTGAAATGACTGATAATATGCCAATTTTATCACTGAGCTCCTTACAATCATTGCTTCTCTCACATTTGATATTTTGCATGAAGTACAATACTCGTTTTGTTCACAGCATAGGGTTCTGTTGAAAAGTGAAAGCTTTGTTTGATACCTTCTGGAAACACCTGGCATTTTGCTTGTAAGTTTATGGGGTAAAAAAGATTTCAGATTATAATGCTGTGCTTGAGAAATATAATTAAATCAATAAACAATGCTTATTTGAAAAGGCAGAGGAGATAGAGCTGTGTCTATTAACTTTTCTGCATTGGTGTTTTGCTGTATAAACAATGAAGTGCATAAGATTAAAAGACTAAGACACACATTACTAAATCATTGTTTTTCATTTAAAATTGCTGTGGAAGACAGTTCACCACATACTTTGCCCAAAAAAGAAGAAGGTGCAATGACATTGAGTAGTTGGCATAATCACTGTGAAGGATATTTGGTGTGTGTGAGACACACTGAGAAGGAAAAGGGACATGTTGGAGCTGAGGCTGGAAGATAGAATCAGTCTGAATTTAGAAATATGGAGAATGAGTTGGAAGACTGCTGGAAGGATGCTTGCTGTAGGCCAGGAAACTGTCTTCTTCTCTTGTGTTCAATAGGGTTTGGATGCTTATGAACCACCAGCAGCATCAAACATATGCTGTCATCTGGCTTCTTCAAAATTTGATTCTACCTGATTTTAAAAAGCCAGTTTAGCTTTTCTTTCTGTTCAGGATAGTAACCTGAAGAATCAAGAAGATATGCTGTGAGTTGGTACCCAGCTATAACAATGTGGAACAAATAGTGGAAAAGCTTCATACAATCCAAATATTCTTGTATTTTTATTACCATAGAGAGGAGTAGAAAAATGTCATATAATTGAATACTTTTGTTAGAACAATAAATGCAAAATGTCTGAGAAGGCTGAAACACACTTTTTAAAAAGTCTTTTCTGTAATGGTAAGAAAGCTTAGAGAGATTGTCATTTGGCAGGATGTCAGAACATCCCAACTTACACAAAAATGCGTAAGGACAGCTTATTTTCATAGTTCATCATTATAGCACAAATAAATGACAAGGTGTGAAAGCATATATTAATGACTAAACTAAGTCACCCTAGCCTAATAAAGCTGAAGAAATCGCTCTCAGACTGGTCTAGAGATGGTCTAGAAATGATGAAAATCATGGGCATGCAGTAGAAAGTCAACTAGCTCAAGCAGGGTCACCTGGACCTGGTTACCCAGGACCAAGACCAAAGGGTTTTTAAATGTTTCCAAGGAGACTCCATGACCTCTGTGGGCAACCTATTTCAGTGCTGAGTCCCCCTCACAGTAAAAATGTGGTTCTTGATGTTCAGAGAGAACCTCCTGTATTTTACTTTGTATCCAGATTTCTTGGAACAGATGATCTCCAGAGGTCCAACTTCACCCGGTCTGTGATTCTGTGGCACTCAAAAAATGCATAATTTACTATGAGAAGGACAGAAAGTAAAAGCTGGTCCATGGAAGCATGTCCAGGGAAGAAAAGATTTTATCCCATGTCATACCATTATTGAACTGGTTAAGAAAAAAGGACAGGAGCACCAGACTCTGCAGACAATTAGATGAAGTAATTTTAAACATTTCTTGACAGTAAGATAAATTATACCCTGGAAGGATGTAGCAGGTTGTGGTGTCTGACACTCACTGTTAAAATAGAACATGAGGACGTATCAGAAGTTGTCAAATTCGTTGGACAATTGCTTTCACAGCTGACAATCTAGGGATTAATTTGGAGCTGTACACCTGTCACAGCTGTGGTTTAGTAGGAGTACCCTGCAGTGGGCTGTTGGCCTCTTCCAGATCCACCAACATTGGCAGGTCTGACTTATCTCCTGTGCATTCACAATTTTATTGCAAGCCCTTCAGAAGACAGTGGAATGCCTTTTGACTCAACACAGCACAGGTCACTGAAGCTGGTACTTCATTAGTAAAAGTGGAAAGGTTAATTTGTGTGCCATGTGTCTCCCAAGATATTTATCCTAGAACAGTATCAAACTTCTGAGAACAAAATAAAACCAAAAAAAACCAAAAAAAAAAAAAAAGAATTGGGCTTATTTTGTAGAATGGCAGTGTGTGGAGTTGAAAGCTGGCAGCATGAGCTAGAATCCAAAAAAACAATTGAGTCCAGAGCCAGGAGGAAGATACTTTTGATAACAAAGAGATTTAAGGCTGCATGGTGCACAGCTTTCCATAAGCTTACAATATTGGCATTCCACAGCTCTTGTATCAAGGAGGTTTAGACATCTTGATGGTTTGTTTTTGGGATTGGGGTTATTTTTTTGGCAGTTTTACTGTTACAGCAGATGGACTAGGCAAATCACTGCAGCAACTGACATGATGTTTTGTAGCATTTTCGGGTTTGAGGTCTGTGCCCACTGTTTCTGTTCTGGGCCACTGTGTTTTAAAAACATTTTCTTTTTAGGCAGTGAAAGTGCCGGTAATTTGGGGGGAAAGTCTAAATTACTTGCAACATTGAAAGTCTAAATTCCTGGAGAGGGACAATTGAACCAGAGTGATGAATTCCTAGAGAGAATTAACAATTAGAAATGAACTCTTCAGTCTTCAGTTGTATGGGAAGAGCCTTGTGAGTGAGGTACCGTAGCAAAGCCTTAGAATTTTGCGGAACAATTTCCCAAATGATTGATTCCCAAATCATTCCCAAATGATTGCTCTTTTAGTGAAAAGCAAGTGTAGGCACAAGTGTGGTGAACTATTATGCCTTCTTTAAGGCTTAAGTAGAAAAGAAAGGAATTCGTTGCTCAAGCACATGATCATACTTGACATGAGATTTGTCTCCTGGTTTTTTGCCCATACTTTGCAGAGGTGGAAGAAGTGCTGGCCTAATTGCAAGGGTGTCAGAATATACTGCAGTAATAAAAGTTTTGCGCAGACAAAAGTACATGCATATTCTAAATCTCTGATAATGTAGATACTTCTATAGTGCTGTTTGTGGAATTTTATTTGCCCAAAGTAGCTCATATAATGATTTTGCATTTTTTAAAAACAATTAACAGTTTCTGATGTTAAAATACATTAAATTTATTTATGTTTTTACCTGTCTCTTCCCTGCTTCCAACAATTGTTTTTCTGTTTACTTGTTTGTTTATGTTCTTTTTATGTTGTTCATGTCCATGCCATATTTCTCCTCCTTTATATTCTGCTTACATATCATGATTTCCCTGGAATCTAGGGAAATATGATCAGCATTCACAGTCACCCCTAGACCAGTCTGTTAGAAAGCATATTGGTGAAGAATAGCTGATGAATTCCCAGCACCAGATGTTCTGTCAGACCGCTCACAGTTAAATGAGAACTGTGAAAAAGTATATTGCTCAGTCATCTTCATGATCTAACAACATCTGGTTCATTTGCAGGTGCCCTCTGTCCCAGTAGCATTATATTAAATTATGTGCACTGCATTGTAAAGGGAACTGATTTATTTGGTGTCAGGCTGTGGGGAAAAATAGCTTCTTTTGTCAGTAAATCAGTCTACTGCTAACTGTTGAAAGAAAAGGACTAGAAATAAATGAGTTTATTTGCTACTGTTAGAATTCCCAACTTTCATATAATCCAGAAATTTCAATGGCTGTTTTCTGTCTAACCAAAGTATAACAAACAAGCAAAACCAAGCAAACAAACAAGCAAAAAACACCTTCTACAAAAAGAAAAAAAAAGCAACAAAACTCCCCAGCAATTAGATGCATGAGTTTGCTTTCATTAATTTATTACTTCTGGAACTACAGCTACAAGTTGTTAATCTCTTGATTGTAAAATTTCATAGTTCAGGAATTCAGAAAGTTATGTTTTTGGAAGATCAGAATGACAAGCTGGAACAAAATTTATCTGCAGTGCAGTACTTTTGATAGAGTGATATGATACTTCCTTGTCCTACGCAATATTGTGAAAGGCAAAACAGCATTGCTGTAAATCCATGTTTCACTGGGATATGCACAGATGATTTCCACTGCTGGCAGTCTGAGGCACCTTAAAATTCCAAACTTTGTGGTGCAGAATGGAGGGTGGAGTGAAGATGCCCAGGTCAGCCCTGTTCTCAGCATGATGTCTTCTCAAATAGGAATTTTTTTCATCAGTTAATTGCTCCTTAGCTCCCTAGATCCCACAGCTGATGTTGTCTCTCATGTATTATTAAAGAAGGCAGCTATCTTGCTATCACTCATGTGGCTGCTACCTCAGACCCAGACAGTGCAATGTCTTCTTGGTCTGCAAACCAATGGGGAGAGCAGTGGGAGCTGCAAGGCCCTGGAATTGTCATGGGGGAGCTGTCTAGCTCTAGTGAGATGTGCATACCTGCAAGAGTGGAAAAAAAGCTGCTCTGAGGTCTGATAGAAGATGTTATACCCACAACAAGAAGCTGTTTCTGCTGGGAATGGACACAACTAAAATATCCCATTGCAGGCAATCTGAACATCCAAAACCATACAAACTTACATTGTCCTTTCTTTGACAACAGCTGAAAAAAATCTAAAATACGCATACAAGATTGATTTTTTAATCAAGGATATGTGGTTCATCCAATTTTTTTTATTCCTTGCCTTCTCTTGTGTTTTTTATGATGTAAAGGCTTTATCCAGAGATCTGATGAGATCCATAGATTTGATGAGAACACAATGAAATCCAATTTTTACTTGTTCATCTGAAGACTGTGCTTTAATTTGATTTGCCCACTAATCTTCTAGATTAGTAGAACACAAAGTACCTGTATGAAGGGACATGCTACTTCTTGCTACTAAAACAGAATTTTAGCAGTCTGTTTATTATAGAGCTTACTGTGGTATCCTTCCTATTTTTTTTAATAGGTCTGTTCAAATACACAAAACTACTAGGGGTACCACAGTCTGATCAACTAAGCCAAAATAATCCAATGAAATCTTGCATTGGAAATCAAATTCTACATTTGGTTACTTTGGTACAATTACACAGATAAGATTTCCATTAACTGCAGTGAGAGCTGCATCTATGAGACCAGTTCCAACTTGGAGGCTGGGAATATTACTTGGATATGTAAGTCCTATGGAAACATAAGTCCTATGGAAATATAAGTTATAAATCCTCTTTTGCTGGAAGAAATCTGGTGTAAATATAAGCTGCACTTGGCCAGCAAGGTGGTCACTGTTAACACAGGTGTCTTTGGTGGTTATCTGGGTTAACAGGGAAAGAAATCCTCAGCCTAGTCCTGTTCCTCATTGAGCATCTGTAAGAATATTTTGTTGATACTCTCCTTCTATTAGCCCAGTCTATAATGGTGTGGTTAGAACAACTCTGACGGATGCTTTTTCTTCAGTTCAAACACAAAATACAATAAGCTTCTATGTAATTAAGCCTTTCAACTCAGCAGTGAATATTGACTGTAGAGCAGTGCTTGACATTGATGGTTCACACACAGAACCTAATATGAGATGCATTGTTTCTGCCTCATTTGAGTCACTCTCAGGGCAGTGTTGTTAAAGATATTCCTCCCAAACAATCAATTTAAAATGGACTGCTCTTTCTTGCTCTCAAGGCCCTTATGGACATCTTCACAGTAACATGATGCACTTACAGCAAATGAATTCACAAACACCACAATGAAAACATTTGGTTTTTTTTCTCTCAGCTTCCTAGAATTGGGATCAATTCTATTACAAGCCCTTTTTACAAGAAGAGAGAGACAATTTGGGTGTTTGCAGTGTTGAATGCCTATGGTTAATAGCTTTAGAAAGAGCTGAGGTATCTACATACATATGCCAGCATTGACCCTGACAAAAGAGTAGGCTTTAATTCTTAGTAATAATAGACTAAGGGCACACTGAAACAATGTAATAGAAAAATCTCTGAGCTACTGTTTGGCATATTTTAGGCAAAGAACTTGGTTTAAGTCAAGACCTACTCTGTAGCAATGTTCTCCAGTGGATATAATGTGTGTCCCCATTTAGGTACTTTTTTTTTTATTTACTATCACCTTCAGTTGTTTTGGCATGGTTAGGGTCATAGATGGGATTTTCTTTGCTGGTGATAGCATGTCTGAGTCCTGTAATCTGTTTCCAGGCTGTCTCTCAGCCAGGACCAGGGCTATCACTTATTACCCATCAGCAAACAATCCCTTAAACTAGGATGGTATGCAGAGGATCCCTGCTATATCCTATTCCCCTGAGAAAGAAGCTTCACAGAAAGCATAGAGATGTATTAGTGTTCAATACAGTTAAATCCCCATCTAGAGATGTGTCTTTGGTGAAATTGGGCAGTGTTTCTTTTCTTCTGCATTCCACCCCATGCACCTCACTTTGTAGTTGACAAGAGCTGGGCAGCCTGTACGTGGGAAGATAAATATGAGCACTATTGGTTTTTGGAGCAGATGAATTGCACTGTTGTTGGTAGTGCTTTTTCTGTCTTGAGTCAGATCAGCTGTGGATAAACATGCCTCTGTTTTGAAACTGTTCTTAGCTCTGGTTCCTGTGTACTTCGATTGCTTTGAAGAAATTTTCTTTCATGGGTTATTATCTAAGTTGGGATACTTGACTTGTGTTTATCTCTTCACAATGGAATATTAGCAGGAGAGTTGTCCTGTGAATTTTGCTGACAGCATTGTATGTGCATGTGTAAAGGCATCCTTTGTAAGATTGTTTTGATCTCTTTCCTCTGGGCTCACTTTTATATTCTTAGTTCATTCCCAAGAGGTGTGTTTGTTCAATTTGTGCTTGATTTCCCTTTCTCTCTTTCTCTTCCTCTTTCTCTTTCTCTTTCTCTTTCTCTTTCTCTTTCTCTTTCTCTTTCTCTTTCTCTTTCTCTTTCTCTTTCTCTTTCTCTTTCTCTTTCTCTTTCTCTTTCTCTTTCTCTTTCTCTTTCTCTTTCTCTTTCTCTTTCTCTTTCTCTTTCTCTTTCTCTTTCTCTTTCTCTTTCTCTTTCTCTTTCTCTTTCTCTTTCTCTTTCTCTTTCTCTTTCTCTTTCTCTTTCTCTTTCTCTTTCTCTTTCTCTTTCTCTTTCTCTTTCTCTTTCTCTTTCTCTTTCTCTTTCTCTTTCTCTTTCTCTTTCTCTTTCTCTTTCTCTTTCTCTTTCTCTTTCTCTTTCTCTTTCTCTTTCTCTTTCTCTTTCTCTTTCTCTTTCTCTTTCTCTTTCTCTTTCTCTTTCTCTTTCTCTTTCTCTTTCTCTTTCTCTTTCTCTTTCTCTTTCTCTTTCTCTTTCTCTTTCTCTTTCTCTTTCTCTTTCTCTTTCTCTTTCTCTTTCTCTTTCTCTTTCTCTTTCTCTTTCTCTTTCTCTTTCTCTTTCTCTTTCTCTTTCTCTTTCTCTTTCTCTTTCTCTTTCTCTTTCTCTTTCTCTTTCTCTTTCTCTTTCTCTTTCTCTTTCTCTTTCTCTTTCTCTTTCTCTTTCTCTTTCTCTTTCTCTTTCTCTTTCTCTTTCTCTTCCTCTTTTTGATATTACCATGTTCTTTGATAAGGACGGGCCACATATCTGTCATTTATATGAGAGCATTCCTTCTATATTTTTTTTGTTCCAACAAAATAGTTTTAATTCCCTAGAAGCTGCTAATGACTGCAACTAGATTTCTTTTAGACAATTTTTTTCTGATTTTTTTCATTTTTCCTTTAACATTGCCCTACTTTTTGTCTAATATTAGACTTTATGGTTCATTGGAATATATAACTGTCATTGACTTTTCTTCTTTGTTTTGCTGAGAATTTAATAATTCTAGGAACTCATGCTTTTTCACTAGCTCTTCTAGCTATATTCCTTTCTCTTTAAAAATTCTGCTGTTGTGTTCTTCTTTAAGTGACTTCTCAGTCAAGAACAATCTAGATATATTTCCTCATTACTGGTCTATCTGTTTTGAAAAGCTAGAGATTTATTTTAATTACTCTTTATTCCTAAGTAGTTACTCATAATTTCTTTCTATTTCTTTGGGAGAACCAAATCATTATCTCCTCTACTGTCCTGAAATACTTTTTCCTATGTTGGTTTGTTATTTCAGTGGCAAGGAAGGTTGCAGAACAGAAAACAATACTTTAGAGTTCTCCAATGCTCTGCTGAGATTTGGGTTTCTTGTACATAAAATATCACTGCAGTCGTTAATTCATTTTTACTTTGCTGTTCTGCTTTTCTTCTTGATTTGACGATGTGATTGCTGATTTAGAGTATGAGAATGGAGGCTCAAGTTTGAAAACAAAACCTAGAAGTCTTGATGCAAGCACACTGTTTCTTCATTCTTAACTCTCTTTTTCAGAGGGCAAGACATCTGATTTGAGATGCTACAGTCTCTCTGAGCTGAAGAAAACACATATTAATAGTGCAGACATGAAGTAGATCATGTATCAGCCAATAGTACCCTACCTTTCTGCATCGTGCAGGTGTTTCTGAGGGGGAACCACACAACCAAAACATATTTATTGTCTGAAAGCAGTATCTTTCCTGAAATAATAGTTTCAATGAAACTCTCTTTTCCAATTTCCAGAATTCAATTTACATAATAATACTATGGATAAAGCTGTTCATCTGGAGATTAGACAAGTTGTCTGAGTTGTGAGGAAATCCAGGACCATGTAAGTGCATTGTCTGATTTAAAATATGTATTTCCCATCTCCAAAGTGAGTGCATTTATTTCTTGGAAATGCTTCCTAACTGAAAACATTGGTCTTCTTTGTATGATATTTCTTAATTTCAGCTTCCAAAGAACTTCACAGTGCCAGACAAGTTTCACAATTTCTGTTGTTTTGGGAGAGACAATTGAAATACCAAGCAGACAGCATGCCTTGCTACACTAGTACAGGACATAGGACTGAAGCCAGTATCTCTTAGATGCCCACTCATTTCCCCAAATATCCCCAATTCTCTCAGTTCTTTCTATATACAGTAATATTAACAGGCTCTTCAGCTGGAAATCAACTCATGTATTCAGTGATATGATTCAGGAACAGACATGTTAATAGGGCTTATCTTGCCTTGGATGATTTCTATTACCTCTCATGGCAAGCAGGATGCTTGATTTGAAGATAAAATGTATGTATGGAAGGCAAGTTTCCTGGGATGTAGTTCTGATTGTGGTAGTGCTTCAGTTTTGTGTGAACCTTGGTGTCTTGGTTTCCACAGTTCTGATGAATAAACTGTAAACAAGGTCTGGCTCAATCAGTGCTGTGGGGCTGAAAACAAAATAGCTGTCTAATGTGAAAAACTGTTCTCGCAAAAAAATTACTATGATAGAGAAAACAATGCCAGAGTTCTGTTCCTAGACTTGTTGTGAGACATTGGGAAACTCAGATGTAATCACTGCCCTGCCTCAAAGGGATTACTATGTGAGGATAAATATATTAAGACTTAAATGGTCTGTGATGGTAGAAATGGTTGGCCATGGAAAGTCTACATGGAATTTGATACTAAACTTTTGGTCAGCTGTTGAATTTGATTAAACAAATATCATTTTGCTCAGTGTAGAAGTCCAAATTCCAATGTATCTTTCCCTAAAAAAATAGTGACTGTACATCATGTTCATAGATTAAGCCTCAAAAACATGTTCAAAGTAGTTTTGATGTTTAAATGTAAAAATATGCCNCCCCCCCCCCCCCCCACATTCTTTGGAGCTAACTCTTAGATATATTTTTAATTATTGAGTTTGGCAATCTTCTACTAGCTGAGTTGTCATCCAAAGGTAAAATCAAAATATTTTTATAACCCTTAAACAAGGAAAAGAACATTTTATACAACAAAGCAAGGTTAAAACTGATCTCTTGCTAAATGAGATAGAAAGAATTGAATGTCAGTAATTTCTGAAATTTCTTGGCAGAGTTTGAAAACACTTTTGGCATGGTCGTATGTTAACTACTGTGGAATTAGTCCCTGGTGCAAACCTAGATTATTCCAGTCTGTGCCAAAAAGGAGAGAATTTGTTTTATTTACCTCATTTATTTCAACAGTTCTCCAGTCTGAAAAGCATACCAAGGATGGCTCTTAGATTTAAATATGTACTTATTAGAAAGCTTGAATTAAAAAGAAAAGAGAGGGAACTACTGAATTTCTGGATGCTAGATTTAGCTCTGAAGTTCAGGTTATAACATGTCCTCCTGAATGCCAGAGTTCCTCTTTCAGGGGCTGATTTTACTGTTTGGGATATGTAGACTTATTCTTCTTGGTTGGGTGATATTCTTGGAGAAATGATGCAAGACACTATCTATCTGTGTGTGACAAAGGACAAGACATGGCAAAGTTCCCAGGTTTCTCCTCTAGCAGCCACACTTCCATTGCTAGATGTGCTCCTGATGGTTGAGGTTTTGTTTTGCACCTCCTTACCATCAGAGCTGTCACCCCTTCAGAGAGTAACAGCTCTGTGCTTAGGACAGAGCCTAAGTGGGAGCAAAATTAGGTTAAAGAGGAGCTAAAGGGAACGGTGAACTTTCTTTTCCCTCTAAGATAGCTAAACTGGAGACTCTGAGAAATGGAGCTTTCTTCTAACCTTTTGGTTTGTGAAGATACCTGTGGGTTACACTTAAATATTGGAATGTGAGGGCAATATTTCAGGGCAATGGACTAGAGGAAGAACAAACTAACAACTGTGTACTTGAAAGCAGCTGAGATTGGGGAGCTTGGACACCTGGAAGGCATTCACTGAATCTCTCTCCCTTGCATTAAGGGAGTCCAGCAATAAGAATAAAACATAGAACAGCATTTCTTGGTATTTGCCTTCACTGTTGTTGTTTCAGCTCCATGTTATGGACACGCAAACAGTTCCAAGGTGAATTATTATTATTTTAAAAAGTAATATTATTACCAAATTATAATTTTAAGAAAGCTAAGCACAACAGATATAGCTGGATGACTTCAGTTTAAATACAATAGATGAAACTACATGAACTTGGCAATGCTGACTGTAGGTGATGTCCCCTGATCTTACAGCAGAGTCTTGTAATAGGAAACATCTGTTTTCTATTATGGTGAGTATATTTTAGCCACCTAACTCTTTCTACTGTTTCCAGTGGTAAAAGTGTTACTTTTACAAACAAACCAGTTTCAATAGGCATGTCTCTACTAAGCAATGAGTGTTGATCTCAAGGGAACTGGAAATGGGCTTTACCAACACTGTAACAGTGCTTTGTCTGTCTACTGAGTGCTGAAGATAATTGCTTCTTTTTCCTGGACAAGGACAGCTTTCTTTAGTCCTGGACTGTTTGTTTTGCTGTCTTCTTCACCTGCTGTGTTTTCCTCCCACTTAAACTGTGTCCTTGATTTATGGCAGTGTAACACAGTGCCCCTTCTGCAAAGGGCAGGGAAGTGTATAAAATTCCAGTCATTATCATATATCATAACTAGAGAATTTTGTAAGGAAGTCAAATCAGCAACACATCATATTAATGGATAAATAGAGTTCTTGCACATTCAGCCCAAGCATTACACACTGATGGTATCTTTTCAGGTTATCCTGTCTCATGTCCTCAGGTGAGTTCTTGATCCATAGGAAGCAGTGGTAGTTTTCTTATTTTTTTAATTTTTAGACAGAATGTTAATGGTTTTATGAAGAGATCTTATGGAGCACTTTGAAAATGCCTAACATATCCCATGCTGATATTAACTTTTGTACCATGTTTATAAAGCAAGCAAGCATGCTTCCCAGTAATTCTAGTGATTTCTAACCTGCCTGTGTATGGGCAAACATTGTAGAAATTATCTGTCTGTATAAATGTTTTGTATATAGGGAGGGCAGAATAAGGCTCTTGAGAAAACTTAGATAAGGTAATAGAAATCCATTTAGATAAGAATGTACCCTCTGTTGCCAGTAGTCTGCTGAGCAGTCTGGTATAATTCCTCAATCATTAAGTCATATTTAAACAAGGTGCTGAATGACTTTGATGTCACTGCTTTTTTTTTTGGCAGCTTAACAAACCGAGAAAACCAAATAAAGTTAATTGCAAGTTCGTCCACAGTAGAGGTGGAACAGAAGTAAACATCACAAACCTCATAACTCTTTCCAGTATCACTTGTGCCTCCACACTGCAATTGCTGAGCTAAGGCTCTGTGTCCCATATCAGAAATAAGACTGTATAAGATCAATCAAACACATTCCTACTTATTTTTAAAAGCTAAACCTTCAAGTATGTTTGTTTGGAATCTCTACTTGTACACTGTGAAGAAGGCTGAACTCTGCACATCCCACACAGTGGTCAATTTAAAT
Source organism: Drymodes brunneopygia (assembly GCA_013400955.1). Classification (NCBI taxonomy): domain Eukaryota; kingdom Metazoa; phylum Chordata; class Aves; order Passeriformes; family Petroicidae; genus Drymodes; species Drymodes brunneopygia. The sequence goes on along the minus strand of VZTZ01014956.1, from coordinate 1,223,352 downwards.
TCCATCCATTTAAAACTCATAATAAAGAAAAGAAGACTTACAACTGCTGACCAAAATGCTTATAGTTGCCTTGAAAATTCCTGCTCTTTCCCCACTCTGCCCTCTTGGGATTACAGAGGAGGAAAGGCAGATGGGAACAGCTTGTCTGCCACAGATTGCTTTAACACTGTGGGTTCTTTCTAGCGAAATGTTTGCCATGCGAATGGCACCTACCACAATGGGAAACCTGCTCTGATTGAGGGCTCTCAGCACCTTCACAATTCACTTAAGCTCTCAAGTCCCCTCCAGGGCCTTCTAGACAGAGGGGTTCACCTCCTCTGATGCAACCTGGGCATCACCCTTTTTGCCATGGTATGGAGAGTGAGTTTCTCACTTGCAAGTGTGTGAGAAATTCAAGGATGAAAGAGATGCCACTTATGCTGGGTTTGATCCTTTTCTGCTCTGAGTGCTGAGCATCTTTCATATTTTAAAGCAGTAGAGAAGAGTGTCAGAGTAGAAACAAGAGTAGTGGGCTGAAGGTAGGTGAGGAGGTGATGTAGCTAAGTATGTACATCTTAATCTGTGTTTTGCTATAGAAGTCACATCTGTGGTGGAGCATGGTGGAATACAACTATTGGCCAGGCTTGTTTTCTTTGTGTCTCATAACACGTGGCCTGAGGCAGCATTGCTGTTACTTGCTATGCAAGAGTCACAGCCATAAATCACTGTCAAAACAAAAATGGATAAGCAGACATTCCTTAAGGGGTTAGCTGCAAAACACTTGGGCCCTTCTTAAACCTGTCTTCTCTCAGTTAATTAAACAGCTACTACAGGATTATTCTTTTTGGCCCTAGCTTCATTTTCCATGACACAGAATGCATGATTACTATGATATGATTACTATGATTACTGACATCCCAGAGACTGAACCAAGAATCTTCTACGAGACAACATTAAATAATTACAGCTAGAACTAAGGAACCAATGTTTCCAAGTTTCTGCTAGAAATAAAGTCTATGTTTGGTGATTCTGGCCCCACAAAGAGTGATCTGCAGGATGCTCAAGAGGTGAAATTAGAATTCTCTACAGATTTAAGGGAGGGCATGGATTCTTGCAGGCTAAATACTTACATGAATTAAGCTGTGCTACTTAGCTCCTATACTGTTTTAGATCTCAGATATTTGGTTTGGATCCATCTTATTTAAACTGGAACTGTATCAACAATTGTCCTTTTATTTGCACATTTGAGTAGTTAAAAAGATTGTTTCACAAGGTTGTATCCAGCAGAGTTTATGAAAAGCTCATGAATCAAAACTTTTGTTGTGAATCTGTCAAAATCCATGGTGCTCTGAGCTGAAATAACAACTGACTTTGATCAATAGAAAAAAAAAAGACAGATAAATAATCATTATGTCTGTATAAAATCTTTTTCATTAATTCGAGGTTCAGTGCCAATACCATGTCTCCAAGGAAGCCAAAATTACTTACATGATTTTATATTGGATTTATTCTTTCTGATGTGCTTAGGAAGCTATCCATTAAAAGGTATTTTCAGAATAAAAGGTTTAAAAGCATAAGTGACTGGCTGGCCACTGGATATGATCACACACTATTATTATACTAATAAATATTTTTACTCCATCTAAAAACTTTTTTAACTTATATATTGAAATATATATTTATATTTTATATCCCAAGTTAAAAGTCATTTATATATTTGACAGATAAACCTTCTAATATTTACTTTATCCAAATTTGGTACCCTACCAAAGGCAGCAAGGCAGTCTATGTGACTTAAATTCTACTTCTTTGTAATCATTTTACCTTTTTTAGGGAAGAGTCTAGAAAAGACTGGAAAAATCGAAAGTGCTCATGTTATCAGCCACACAGATGGACTAAGAATATGCAGACAAATTACATGCTGCCTGCTTAGGTCAGGCACCAGATTGCACATTAAGGATAGATAATCTGATAATGATTTAGGATGCATTTTTGGGCAGACGGGAGCAGAAGTTCTGGCCAAAGTTGTTCACATTGAGCTGAAATAATACCAGTGGATGGTAATTTATCACCTAAAGCCCACAGAACTGAACTGCAGCTGGACAGGCTACCCAGTCTACCATGCCAGAAGTGGGCAGCTGTATAAAAGCCATATATAAATGTTGAAATACACTCTGAGGATGCTTTGTGTTGGCTCTTCTCAATAGTGAGAACAGACATGCACTTGTGAAGGACATGCAGTAAGTGTGCCACATTACCCTAAAGTTTAGATTTGTACTTCTTGTCACTTTTACCTCTATTTCTTTTTCTGTAAAGTAAATCCTAGCATTCATGCTGATGCTTGCATTCTATGCCAGGGGGATAATTTTTTGTTATTTGATGTTACAGCCAAAGAAAATACTGCCTCTTAAATGCAGATGGCAAAAAATTGAGGGAGCCTAACACTATCAAGTCGTAAAATACAGCTCTAATTCTTACTCCAACTTTGGACTTTAACCTGTGCACTTGATATATAGCACCTGAGAAGGTTTGGAATGCAGGTTGCAATGAAATAAGTAATCAAGGTGAGGAAGAACTGTTCTTTGGTTCACTTACTTTATGTTAGTAAATACCCTTATTTCTGTTTTCTCTGGTTATTTCATTGCTATCCCAACTGAGAAACAGAGATATGGTATTTTATGTTGTATATTTCTAAAGCTTGTAACCCTCACACTATATCTCCTGATTTATGCATTACTATTTAATATGAATAGTTATTAAAGTCCCTTTCTGTGTTGAAGTATTTAATTAAGTCATTATCTCAGAATGCTTCATACTGACAATTTTGCTGCCATCATGGTATTAGCTTTTGCTGGAGCATGCATTTAAAAAGACTACTCAAAATGAATTTTGAAGGTGTTTCTCAATCGTGTACTCTGTACTGGAGACAGAAGATGGCTTTAGAACTGCATTTCCTTTTTACAAGCTCTCTTCAAGAGGAAACATGAAACTTCTAGAAATATTTTGATTTATATATTGTGACAGCAATGGGAGATATATTAGAGGTCTTTGAACAGTTGTGACCTGCAATAGGAATGCTGCGACACTGAACTATGCCAGGGTCAGTAATGGATCCATGGCTGTGTTCTTCTATTTACTAATGACACTAAAATGAATGAGTTTGGTTAGCTTGGCCTTCTAAGACTTTTACTGTACAAAATAACTAATAGTCAGCAATTCCAGAATTTCAAAGAGGTTCAGACATTATTTATACAGCAATAATGCTTACAAACCTGTGATTAGCTCAGGATCCCCATGGTAATATACTTCCTTCTTCCCTGTTAAGCTGACAACCAAAGTAAGCATAAATATAGAATTTTGTTTCCTTTTTATATTGTCCAGTTGGCATAATCAGAAATATTTCAAAATACTTTCTATGCAAGGACATTTTAAAAACCTTATACGTCAAACAGGCATTAACATCATAGTCTAGCTGGGAGAATTAAAACAATGAAATAATGAAAGAAAAAAAAAAAAAAAAAAGACTTGCTGGCATCCAGGGGATTGTGACCATCCTATGAAATTCACTTGTCTAGACCTATTCTATGCGTCTGAATTCTCAAAACATCCAATGTTATTTAGAGAAGAGATCTGAACTAACACAGCTTCTTTGATTTCTAAGGCTGTATTCAGATTCTCCACTGGAGAAATCACCCCATGTCAAACTCCGAATTACTGCGACGAGGCTGCTTCTTGCAGGCAAGCTGAGTTGTTTTCTGTACACCCAGAGGAGGAGTGCAATGTAGGTGTGATGCTGAGACCACAGGAACCCTTGCCTCTAAATTTGTGCCAAGATGCTTGAAAGACTGGTCGTACAATTAAAAATGATTGGTTCTGTTGTGGTTTCTACCTGCCTGCTGACGGGTGGTGATAACCAGTGTTAGACATCTTCAACTGAGAAGTAAATTGCCTCAGTTTTATGACTATCAAGCAATAAACTGTTATGCTGCCAGAAGAAAATCACTTTTGTTTATATAGCCTTACCCAAGCTCTTCTTTTTGCACATTGAATTTTTTTCATTAGACACAATATGTTTAAGCAGAGCATAATATAACTGTCTATTTTTAAAGCAGCATGTCCTTCTCATTTTTTTTAAATAAGTATTGATGCATTTATTTTTAAATATTAAAGGTAACAATTGCAGAGCTCCTTCTAATGCATAAGATGAACCAGAAAAGCTGTAAAAAATCCAGGAGACACTCGTGGTAGCTTTGGGACTAGGAATTTATAACACTAAGTTCTATATGAATTGCTTCTCTAAATAAATCCTACCTTTATGGATAAGGCAAACAGAAGGCGACATTTAGGCTGACCTTCTAAGAAAACCAATTTTGTTTTTATTATTTTAACAAGAGCTACAGATGTTTATCAGAGCATCTGCTACATTTACCCTATTTTTGAAGCTTGATAGAACAAATTAATGCTCAGTCCATTATTATGAACTATTAATAAGTTTTTAAAAATAAAAAGGAAATTTTAACCTGTCCTGGGTGGTCAAAGGCTATAAATCTCTGACCTATGCTTCATCACACTGTGAATCCAAGAAAGTATTATTGTAAGTCTAATGGCATTACCTCAGTTTAGAGTTAGTGTCTGTAGTTAGGAGTGATTTGGTCACTTTATTTCATATTGGTGTAAAATTTGCAAATTATGTCAGCTCTCAAAGCTGCATAAAAATGAAACAGTGCTCTGGAGATTCACACAGCTACTTGTATGCTTCTGAGTCATAGTTATTAAGCCTGTTAATAAATGAAGGTAGCCTTTTTTTTCCAAAATGTGCCTATTTAAAAAAGAGGAAGCCCTTCTGATGGTAACAACATCCCAGCCCCATTATAAACAAAAACACAGTCTGTAACACTGTAAAGCTTCCCACATTTTATATAAAGCTATGTGTGAGCTAAATGCATTTAATCCTGGAACCCTGTGAATTGTTTTATTTACAACAAATATATTCACGAGATTCAAGTGCCTGAAATATGTGTGTTCCCTTGGCTTCCAAGGACCTACTGAAAATCATGTAAAGAGTGTGAGTGAGTAAGAATAATAAAAGTAAAGGTCATCTTGCTCCAACCCCCTGCCATGGGCAGGGACACATTCCACTAGACCAGGCTGCTCAGAGCAACATCCAATCTGGCCTTGAACACTTCAAGGGATGGAGCATCCACAGCTTCTCTGAGCAACCTGTCCCTCATCACCCTCACAGTGAAGAGTTTCTTCCCAGTACCAAATATAAACCTACCCTCTTTCAGATTAAAGCAATTCCCATTTGTCCTGTCACTACACATCCTTGTAAAATGACCCTCTCCAGCTTTCTTGTAGGACCCTTTTTGTACTGGAAGGCTCCTAGAATGTCTCCCTGGAACCTTCTCCTTCCCAGGCTAAAGAACCCCAGCTTTCCTAGCCTGTCTTTACAGGAGAGATACTCCAGCCCTCTGAGCATCTTTGTGGCCCCCTCTGGACTTGCTCAAACAGGTCCATGTCCTTATGATGGGGACCCCAGAGCTGAATGCAGTATGGCAAAGCTTAGGACAGCTAAATAAGTTACTGTCTCAAGTCTTCCTGTCCCTTCTGCTCTGCGGATGGAGCTGTTCATAAATTATTTGACACTATAAGTACTTTAGAGGTAAATTGACTTATTAATGCATGAGACTAATGAGTCAATGGGGCAGCTCACTGATGGAACAGACAATGAAGCTGGAAGCATTGATCTGGTCAGTGCAGTTCTGTTGTTTCTCCTTTCACTTGTTAAGCTGGAGTACAAAGAGTAATTTAGCAGGGCAGCATGGGATTTATCATTGTACAAGCAGACAGTCTCAGTCTTTGTCCTGTTTCATCCTTGAGACTGTAACCTTGCTAATCTCACATTCATTTTAGCCCAGGGAGTCTGATAACCTGAGAGATTAAAATTTAAAAAACAATTCCCAAATCTTTGAGAAAATTTACTCATCCTGTGTTGCAAACTGCATCCTAATAGCCTCAATGTTGATTTTGTGTTTGTTTGTTGGGTTGTTTTAAACTTTGTTTTATGACTGTAGGTTTAGACATTCTATAAGAAAAAAAAGAGAAAGGGGGGGCTGGGGAGGAAGAAAAAAAATACACATATTCCTAAAAATTCTGTAGTTTACACAGAAATGAACTGAAGTTTAAGGTCCCAGTCATTATTGCTGATTGATTTATTCATTAAGGGTAACAGCCTCCTCTTCCATTGTGTCCTGAATGAATTCTATCTCAAAAAATCTTAAGATTTCAGAAACATGTGCAATTAGCAGAAAAGACCATGGCAAGAGTAGGGAAAAGAATGAGGACAGTTGATGAGTATATTTATTTTTGCTGAGAATCTGCTGCAGAAAACAATCAACAGCCTACTCCCTTTTCCTATGCAAAAGGTCTCTGCTATTCCTATGTGAACAGCAGTCTTACAGTACTTTTCCTGAGTAAGGACTACACTGCTTAGCTTTGCTTCTGATTTTCCTCAGTTCAGAGCAAGGACTTGACAGCAGCTGAAAAGTGGAAGAGAGCCATCTTGGTCGGGGTGGATGCATGGAAAGAAAACACACTGCTGCACCAGAAACGTTCTTATGCTCACTGGAGGGCAACCGGTCAGCTACCAATGGACCCGAGCCACTGCACACATAATGGAATAACACAATGCATTTGTTACTGAAGCAACACTATTATTAATATGGGTCAGAAAACATCTGCCCTGTCCCTCTCTGCTAAAATTCCAAAGTACCCAGTCTGGGATATGTTTGTTAGCTTCTGCTTTGCAAGAGGCTCATGATGGATTTAGTGGTATGCTGAATTTTTTGATTTATCCACTGGGTTTAACTAAAAATTATTTCAAACACAAGTTTGACGATAACAGGCCAGATCTCTGAAGGACACATGCCTTGTGTTGCCCCAATTAATGTGAATGCATGCTAATTAATGTTTTGGTAATACCTCCTAGTTCTCCTGTTTTAAGGTGAAGCACAGAATTACCTTCACAATGTTGTCTGACAGGCCCTTTCAGCTGATCACCTCAATGTGTCTGTTCTGGAGTGAGCTTCGTGGTCTTTTTTTTCTTTACAGCCCTTAGTGGCCGAACCTTAAAAACAAGGACTAAGAGTGGTAAAAATAGAAGATTATGCAATTATTATATAACAAATATGACATGTTCCAGCTTCAGAAGGCTCCAAAAGAGGGTGGGATTAAGCAGAAAAAAAAAAGAATTTCAAGGAAATATTGTTTGGTTCTCATCAATCTTCTTCTAAAAGCAAGGAAGATCAAAAGAACAATTTCTAATTTTTAACTACCTTAGGATAACTAATCATAACTCTTAATTTAGAGCCAAACAAAGGGATTCATGTGTTGGTATGCCTATGCACTGTAGGTATATTAATCTGATTCATCAGTAGCTGTAGGAGCTAGTTTTAAACTCGTGGAACAAGTAAGCATGAGGAAGATTTTACTCCTTTACTGGTAAATTTTTACTTTACAAACATTAAAACAAAGTATGAATGTGCCTTGGACCAAAGCAACTGCTGAAGCAATTTTTCATTCTAGGCCCTTCTACCAGGGGCAATAGTACTGATTCTGCAATATCAACAACATCCAGCTTTCACTGAAATAACTTTAATTAAATAAAAAAATAAATCCCACTTTTGAAATCATATTCTTCCACTAGGCCAAACAAAGGCTTAATGACCAGGAGATGGATGAGTTTGGTTTTGTTTATTCTTTTTTGCTGTGAACTGGAAATTTTTTCTTCCCTTTACTTTGTCCCCTTTCATTTGTTGCAGAAGGATTGAACAGCATTGAAAAAAATGGGAGAATGATCAGTGGAGAAAACTAGCCAGATGAAATTCTGTCTTGAAAGAGAAAGCAATTTTTTTTCCACTTTATATTTTCCTTAACAGTTGTCACTGGGAAGAAACCCAGAGAGTTGAAAATGTGAACTTTTTTCCCTCTGAAACATGTCTCTTCATTCCTCCCTTCTCTTTTGCCCTTCATCTGCTGTAGTTAACATGCAAGTTTTCTTCATGCTGTAGTATGATTACAACGAAATAGTCTAAATATTTATTAGAGACTTTAAATTTAGTCTTATACTTTCCTGTGCAACAACTCCAGGCTCACTTATCAGCTCTCTATCTCTCTGGAAAGAGCTCTGAAAGAAGTAAACAAAGGAAAGCACGAGAATTGGCTTCCAAGACCTTGGGGTGCCAAGCAGGCACAGGTGAGCTTGTTTTAAACATTGTTCTTGATTTTTGAGGCCTCTTACCTTCTTATGGTTTGCCCTTTCTTCTTGAAAAGAGTCACATCTATTGGTCTTGGGCTCATTATCCAAAAAAGGAATAATTTGTGGGGCTATCTGCTTGAACAGAGGGGAAGTTTCTTCGATAAGGCTTAGATGGAACACGGGGAGCTCACAGCTACCAGGCTGGAGCTGCCATTCCCTGTTCCACTCACACAAGCACCCTGGAACTATGTTCCTGCTGTACCCTGTCTCAAGATCTCGGCTGACCTGACTGAGACCGGTCTGTTCTGTGAATCCACATTTTCGTGTGGGGAGATGCATTTTTTCCTGCCTTTAGTGAGAACTAAAGCTCATGAAGCACTCAGGAAAGCATGAGCACAAGGCAGACTGGGACAGAGAGGAGATGGGAGTCCTGACTGTTTTTTTCAGCAAGCTACATTTGACTCAATCAGCTCTAGCATAACTCTTACTTTATAAATTGGCGTATTAAAACAGCCACTGTATTTTCTTTAAAACTGAGGCAGTTTTGGAAGCTGATCAATAGGAGCAAAAGATGCATCAACCAGTCCAAATGGGAATGTAGCAAAAACAAAACTGTCCTTTTCCTACAGTCCCCTTCATGTTTCTCCCATGTTAATTAAGACTTCAACACTCTTGCCAGCTATCTGTGGCATGAGAATATGAAGAATCTTGCCCAAGGTCACATAGGAAGTAGCTAGCAGCTCCCAGGAGTCTCTGCCTTGCAACAGCAAACTTCCCTGCTGGAGTCAGAGAGAAGAGTGCTGCTTAATTGAATTGGCATTCTGTGCCCCATTCTGTTCACTGGAAGCTGCAGACGTCTTGTATCAGTAAAGGCAAAATATTCCTGCTCTCTGATCCGCTATTTGATTTGAACCAGATGCCCTTTTTGTTCCCTTATAAAGGCTCATTCCCTTTGGGAATAACTCCTTGGCTTATAAAAAAGTTCTTCTGGAGGAAATGCTACTGGGCTTGGCAGATCTCAAGAGAAAGCTAAATAAAGATAGAGTGAGTTAGTGAGTGAGAGGTGACATTTCAAAGCAGGGCAAGACTGTCTTGGGAACCTTTCCTAGCCTGAAGCTGAAGTCTCCACCATCTGAAATTTGGCATCCTTGGGTGCCACTGGTGACGTTTATTTATTTTTGAGTGATATTTTATGCCTTCAATTTCAGAAATGGGCATCACTTTGCAGATCACCTGTGAGAAATTGTCTATTTTCCCAGGCACTGCCCAAGAAGCAGGTTTGTTGTTTTGGTTTCTTTTTTCAATGTGACTGTTGGCTGTCACTGTTTATCTTTCACTGGCAACCTTTCAGCCCCAGTACTTCTTCCAATCTGCAGTTAGTTAGCTCTGAATATATTTAATTAAAGCTGCCTCTTACAGCAGGGGAAGTATTAGCAGTCTGTATATCATTAGGGGTTTTCTGTTTTTATTAGTCTTACAGTGTTTTAGGATCCTCACTATGCAAATATCATGACATCCCCATCTGCTTTCTCTTGACAGAAGCTGTAGCCAGCTACAAAATGTAGACTGTGCAGTCTGCGAGATGAGAAAACTGCTCCCTAATCAACTTTGTCTTAATTGTAAAGCACTATGACTGCAGTTGTGCTTTAGGTTTGTGTCACCAGATTTCGTACTTCCTCATGTAAAATACTTCAGTGATGAAAGTTAATAGCAACACCTGACATTGACTTGTGTCAACACAGACAACAGAAAACGGGAAAGAGGGAATACAAAACAGCAAAAACCCCACATATAGATTTGGACGCTCCACCCAAAATCGTCCATTCATCAATCCATCATCCATCAATGTTACTATATAAGGAAATAAGGGGGAAAATATATTTTTTAAGATGTACTTATGTCCTGGTTCCAGCCAGGCCAGTGTTAATTTTTGCAGAGGCCAGGAGGAGCCATTTCCAGGACCTGGAGATTATTCTGTTGTACCTGATGTCACTGCTGAGGGCAGGGAGGAATCCCTTCTGATGAGGACGGGTTCCTGCCAGCTCAGTAAGCGTGGCAGAGAGAGTGGCTGTGTGGCCCTGCTTCTGAACCAGAGGGAGAGGTCGGGCAGCACCAGTTCTGAGCTGGAGGGACCAGTCAGGGTGACGTGGCTGTGGTGGGGTTGGGTCAAGCTTCACAGTGAGGATTTCTCCATGTGAATCGCACTCTTTTGTACACTTCTGTTATGAATATTATTACTGTTACTGTTTATTTTCTTTTCTCATTGCATTCCCTGTCATTACAACCTCAGTCTATCTTCTGCTGTATTATCAATTAACAACCAGAAAACATTATAGCAATATTTTCACCTTGTACTACCTTTGGTGAGATTCTCTTGTCAGTAAAAACTAAATCCAGCCTTTACAATTACTGGGAATCTAGAAATGACATCAAATGTGCCTGCAGCTTTAAAAAGAGAAAGTGGCAGAAGACTGAGGTGAATGTTAGAAATTGTTCTTGATTTTGATGGTTTAAGACTTCCATTTTATCTAGATAAATTGTTATGCAGAAGGTCTCTACTAGGAAATCACTATTAATATAGTGAGACAAGTCCTGACTGACCTCCCACTGGGACCTCCACTCCATGTCCTCTGTCCTTTCCTCCAGGAGCTCTGCTTAAGCTGGGGCTGTGCCTTTATGCCTCGCCTAAGATGTACTGTGTACATTGCTAGTCCTGTCTCTTATCTTGTTCGTTGGCCTCTGGTCTTTCCTCCAGCCTGTCTCTTGCCTCTCTAGACCCCATAGATATATGTTGGACTAGATGTATCACCTTCCTTTGTCTGGGATTGCCAACAAACAGCTGTTATCAGCATCCTGGTGTGCTCAGATATCTGGGTCTCACAGCAAGCCTCTGCTGTGATCATCTTCAGCTCCCAGCTCATCTTCCCCTGTGCAACACCCTTGCTCTTGCTGCTCCCTGACACAAGAAGCATTTGTTTTCCTTTTTGCAGAAATTCTAAGTAGGAGCTTAGGTATTATCTTGCAAATGGTCAGATCTGAAGTTCCATTCAATCAATATCTTGATTAAAAATTGCAAGAACTGAACTGAAATCTGATCTCAAGATGCTTATCATCCACAGGAGAAAGTGTGTATATAGAGAGAGTGAGATATATTTCATTCCAGAATTCTGATGTTCTGATAGCTTTGAACATTAGTGTATTAGTGAGATTTATAGCCAAATGATGGGCAAAGAAGGACAGAGAGGACAGAAGTTAAATACAACTTGTAGAGAGGATAAAACAGAATTTAATTATTTTAGACTGAGTTGATTTTATGAAAGACTTTGCACTGTAATTTGAAGAAGAAAATCCTTTACCCAGGAACCATGTTTGGGAAATGGAGAAAAGGCAACATGCACTTCCCAAGAACAAACAACCAGTAACCCAAACATTTTCTCTGATAAGAGTTCTGGGTTTTGCTAAAAAAAGAGACACAATAAATTCCCCTTATCTTAGCTTCAGTAAGGAATTTCAAAACAAGAAACAAAATGTTGTGATATATTGAACAACATGTTTATACCAGAGAGAAGGAACTATCAATGTTATTGACCAAGGCTCTGGAAACTTGTCTGGGATTGCGGTCTCTTTCCAGGAAAAAGTCATAACTCAGCCTTGGTACACATGTGGGATGCAAGACTTCAGACCACCCCAGAAACTATCCTTGTTCTATATTTGGCTTATCAAAGCACAGTTTGAGTGAACAGGTCATAGTGTTGAAAAGGAAGAACGCAGAAAAAAAGATATTAAATTGAAAGAGAATATTGGAACAAATTCAGGCTAGATTTCAGGGAGCGTAAATGCATTTAAGCTGGATAGCGAAAGAAAATATCTAGGTTCTGAAGAATGAAGCTGTGTGATGATCACTCAATAGTGACAAGAAGAGCAGAACTGAAATTAGAATGAATTTTAAGAAATAACTTAATCAGTTTATGAAATAAACCTCCATGAGAGGTTCCTCAAAGGTCTGAGTACACTGACTGAGGGGGTTCCTTCCAGTCATGTTGTTTTTTTCAGTGGACTGAGAATGGATTGATTTTGACAGAGCACAAGACTATTTGGCAACTCTGGCAATTGTCATTTCCCCTTTATACTTGTACATGGTCTATTCTTGACTACTGCATCCTTCAATTTGTCACACATTTCAGACTGTTTTATCTTCACATGAATAATGAGAAATATTTATGTTCTGCTGAATTAGCTGGTTCTATGTTTTTGGTTAATGGATGACTTATGGAGATAATTTTCCTTTACTGAGCAGTGGCAAGACTGTGTCCACTGTAATATAAAGTCAACACAATGCAAAATGGTGTTTTCTGCTCCAAGTAGATGATCATGCCTATTTTCACAGATACCGATCTTAAAAATTCTGTCTGCCAACCTTCCAGAAAGTTACAATTTTCCTCCCATAGCTGAGAAAGTGCAGCTTAAATTCCCCTTTTAAGAATTACTTAGAGTTAATGATAGGAAGAGTTATATTCAGGTTTGTGTGTGGGAATATCAGGGATGTAGAACAAGAGCATTGCTGGACACAGGATCTGCCTGGTGGCAGAGGCGCAGTGGGAGGAAAGCAAATCAACATCCTTCCTTGAGCACTGAAATGCCTCAATACAGCACTGCAGCCACTACACTGAGACATGATACCTCCTCCCATGAGATGAAGAGAGATGGAAATTATTCAATGCCCACTCTTAACATCTTTGCAAGATTAAGGGGAGAGGATAGCATCTCTGTGAAGCAACTGAGCTGCTTATAATACAGAAATTCCTGGAAATATGTATCAAGGTGCCTGGTACTCTACTGCTCAGGACTGTTTAGGAAGCAACAATCTCCCTCCCATTATATAATTAATTATGCTTCTTGATAAAATTAATTATATATAAAATTATCTCATTCATATTCATAAATCTTGTGTCTCTATATGGTAGCTCTGATTTTCCTCTATTACAGTGTGAATTACAGCAGCCTAAATCTGATAATTTTTTCATTTCTGAACACTTCTCATCCATCCCTTCATGTCTTTGGCACAGATGCTATTTCTGAAGCAAAGGCCAAAAGGGAATAAAACATTTCCTTCCCTTCTAGGACTTCTCAGAACTGTTCTATTGCCCCACTGGGAGAAAAACATTTTAACAAGGCTGCACATTGTGCATAAGCGGTTCTCTGTTTTCTTCTGAGGAAACCATCATGCTTTCTGCTTTACAGTCTAGTAGATGATTCATGTGTTAAGAGCTGTCAGGAAAAAAATCATGTATAGGCCATACAATGTTGTCTTGATTTTAAAAAATCCCACAATCCCAAATAAATGCCTCTATGAATAGAAGCAATTTTAATTTGTTCCTTTAACAGAAAATATGAATTGCAAAAACCTGTGTAGTTGGGGGAAATAAGTTTCATTGCTGTGTTCTTTCAAAACATTGGAAAGAGGTTATCTCTGTGTCTGTGTGCACCCATACCTCTCTGCAACGAGGAGAAAGACATAGACTTGTTGCAGTCTGGAACCCCATTGTTTCTCATTTCCTTCAGAAAAGGAGAAAATCTATGTCCAAGCTTGATGGGAAATAGATTTATGTTCTGGAGTCAATGTGTGTAAGTGGATGACATAGTTCTGGATGTGCCTAACCACAACTAAGAAGTTTGCTTCCGCTAGTGCCACATATCATCTTCTCCCAGATTGATAGAAAGGTAGTCCTGGTTATTCTGAGGAGTTTTTTGTTGGTAAGCACATGAGGGACACAGCTTGTTTCCTAGAACTTAAGAAATAGCTAAGAGAAAAACAGACTGAGATGTTCAGACTTCGACTAATGTGACACGATTGATTTTATGGAGAGAGATAATAAAGCTGAATAATGTGTGGAGCTTTGTGGGTTTGGGAAACTCATTTAAGCATGCTGAAGGACAGAAAACCAGAATATGAAGAGCATGAGATGAACTTGCAGAGACAGTCTCCCTAGAAAATAGCTTGTAGATTAGATAATTTTCATTTCAGTTTCATTTTTTATATGAAAGCAGTTTTTTCCTTAGTTTTTCTTAGAAGAGAGACTAAAAGCCATGTTTTTATTAAATAGTGTCATAACAAGAGTATAAGCATTCAAGAATTTATTTGCTCTAATTTGTTCAGGATTTTCCCTACTGCAAAACAGTATCTTAGATAGTTTGTATTACTGCTTACAGCGCATGCTTTGATACATTCCTTATGATTTTATTCATTATTCCTCCTTAATATTTCTTTGGGAGAACTAACCTTTCAGTTTCCTTTAATTTTTTCGCATTTTAGATTTCCAAAATATCCTCTGTATTACTGTGGATGAAGAGGAATGGCATTATCCCTCTTAATGTTGAACTTCAGCTCCCCAAAGAATTGTTGGAACACATTAATGGCGAGCTCACTTCTTACAGCCAGTCAACTCAGGCAAAATAGGATGAGGTCATCCCTATCCAGTGTCTGAACATTTTATGCTCTGCTACTGTTTTGAGTACATCTCCTTTTCTCTTAGGTTCATGTGCAGTTCCCCCCAGACAGGCAAATATGAAAAAAAAAAAATTTAAAAAAAATCAACAAGTTGGTCTAGCGAATTAAAAACAGAAAATCTTGCCAGGAAAAAAAAAAAAGATACTGAAGTGAAGTTATTCAGTCTCTGTTTATCTCAGCTGGAATGACTGATGGCTGTTTTCCTTCTGCTCTTTGGCTGTTTCCTCTTCTCCAATTTGAGTTTAAAATCTTCATAACAATATTTAAACTTCTAGTAATTGTAATATCTAAACACCCTAAATCTTGAAGCACGAGTGCTCAAAATACTTAGTCCTCAAAACTGCTCTGTGGGCAAGTTTATTAACATGCTAAGACTGTCTCCAGGGAAGCAATGATACCAGTATATATTTATAAATGTTAATTGCCTGAAACTACACTCATAAGTGCAGCCTATATCTAATGATAAAAATACGATTTGTATTTTCCTTAAACAAATCAGCAAGCATCTGATCTTTCTTTGTGTTAGTCTTGGCCAGTGTTTCTGAGCTGGCTAATATGGCTCAAAAGAAAACAAAAATTAACACCCATGTAGTTTTCAAATAACGTGAAAGCTGGAGCACGGGTCAATTTTATTAATAGGTTTCTACTGCTGCATTTGAAGTGTACCTATGAATAATTTTTTTTCTTAATAAAGTTATAGAGAAAGCCAAGGAAAAAGGCTATATATATATGGTAGGAAACTGTCTCCTGTAAAAACGATTCAGAGATAGGAGCTGGGACATGATCTATAGCAAATCAAGTGCAAACTTACAGTGTTGTGCTGTAGGGGAAGGTAAACAGAGTATTTGGGTCTATCAGCACAGGAACTTTAGCTAGAAAAAAGAAGTGATGTTACAGTCATTTGCAGAACAGAGAAGACCACTACTGGAATATTTTTTACTAGATCTGTCCAAATTCTTCAAAAAGAAGTATCAAGCAATTCCTAAGCATTCTGAAAAGAAGTGAGATTTGAAGTTTGGTTTCAGATGTGGTAACAAAGCCCAATTTGTTTGCAAATAAAAATATTACAATGCTGTGCCTTTTGAATATACTGACAGAAGACAATGAATCTGACAGTACATGCTCTTTGACCTAAGAGAACAAGGTATGTCTGCCAATCTCTAGAAATCGATGACAAATCAATTCAGATCAAGAATGGAGTGAAACATTTGAACAGTTAATAAACTACTAAGAACCATGCCAGTGGAAGATTTTTGACTTATCATTTGGGTGTTTAAATGAGAGTGGCTATCTTTAAGAAACATCACCAAGCATAAAGTACTTCTTCTACACTGTAGAAATTGCTCGATAAAGTCTTTTGACATGTGACACTCAGAAAGTAAGTCAGAATGACCTTAATTGTACATTGCTTCTAAAGGACTGACTGGTTTTTTGAGAAGTAGTTGCTGTTGAAATCCCCAGCCTGTCGTTCTCAGGTTTGACAGGACTTCTAAATTGGATCTCTGTAAATTATGATTTGGAAACGGTGATTTAAGCACTCTTTCCTTCCAATTAAAAGCAAATAATTTCAATACTTCACAGCAAGTCATAAAATAATGGAGCTAGCTGTGGAAACAGAGTAGGAAAAGATCACTGAAACCCATCTTCTTGAAAAATGTGAAGATATAAATAATGATAGCAAAGGTGTTTCCTGAGAAGCCTATTGTTGAAAAAAAAAGCGTAATGATTTGTAGGAATCTCTGTTGACACTGAGGGTACTGATAGATAACCAGTATTATTACCTGCCAAGTTTTTCTGATTGTAAAGTGCCTTACAACACCTTATGGTGAGCATCAGGGACACAGTAAATGATGATTCTTTTATGGGGAGTGAAGAAGGGAACAACTTGGTTTTTTCTTCCTGCTGGTCTCCCTTAACACATTCTGTTTTCAAACAAGCTGTCACTTACCTTCTGCCACATCATGGCACATTCCTGCCACTTGTGCCATGATCATTTCCTCTGTCACTGCAATAAAGATTTGGCACACAGTGGGGATTATATGAAGCAGAGGGAGAATGCACCTACAGCAATATTTTACTGCAATTGGTTGACCCCTAAAAAGTAAGATCTCTTTTACAGGTAAGATTCACTTCAGTTCCCTTTAAATGCAAACAGTAAGTTTGATTTGTAGAAAAGCAAGAAATACAGTTCTTGGTTATGAAATTAGAAACAACTTTAAAAAAAAACCAAAAATAAGAAGGCAGAAATCACAGAAACACTTTACTGATGTCTTGTCCCAGATGATACTTGTGCAGACTCAGACTTGCAGGGTTCCATCTCCAGGAGCCTCTGAAGGCTGCTCTCGCTCCTTTTTCCACCTGCACATATGGATCAGAAGATGACACTGAATGGAAATGAGATTCAGAGCAGTTCCAAGGAACTGTCAGTTCTTCCTTCATAACAATAGAGATTTTTTATACAATGACTTCTATTAACTTTATTCTTTCTGAGGACAAACCCACTCCTTTTTCTGGATCTGAACGGCATTTTGAAATTCAATGAGACATCGTTGTGGTGCTTTCTCCCCTAGGATGACCTCCCTGTTATGAAGTTAATTGCATTAGAGTGTGATCTGAATTTTTCCCAATGTGATTTGCCCTGTGAAACTTCATATGGCTTCACAGCAAATGATTGCAGCATAAATATTATTGTGGACTTTCACAGTCTTACAATCCTTGACAAATTTCTGGCTTTGCAAGAAGAACCCTCATGCCAAGGGACGGATAGAGAAGTCCAAGGCAGTCTTTAAGCCAGCTTTGCTGAAGCATTTTAAAGTTTTCTCCTTCTGCCTGCAACTTTTGGTCAATTTTAGGGGTCAGACCTGATGAATGACTCTACAAACTTCTGCAGCAACCTGATCCTTGTTTTTATGCTTTCGGTGGATTGTTTGTTATGTTTGAATGTTTTACAGAATTAAACTCAACAAAATTCTGTTTAATAAGGATAAGGACTGGGAGTTCTTCCTCTCCTTATTCTCATTTCTCATTATTTGAAAAGTTGTTTCCCATTTTCCTTTGTTTCTTAGCAGCTTCACATTCTTTCAGATGACCTTTCTTCTGTCTGTGTTCAGATGTGTCTAAAACCAGCTCTGTTGATGCAATTAAACCTGATCCATTTTCTTCTCTATCTCAATCTGTGTTTAGTTATTTTTATTCTGTGCAACTGTGATTGGAGGCTGTCATACTGCAGCTTCTTCCCAGCTGACAGTAACATTTCTCTCCTCACTGTCTTGTCACAAATTTATTCCTCAGCTTGTTACAGGAGATCCCAAGTCCCACCCTTATTCAATAATGTCTCTTTTCACAGTTAGTTTCTACTTTCAAGTACTTTAGGACATTGCTCATTATTTCTGGGGTTTCCTTTTCTTTTTATTTTCTTTATTTTCGTCTCCTTTTAGGCCACACTGTACCATGACTTAGTAAGTAGGGTTCTTGATGGGATTTAGCTAAGTGGCTTATTACCACCCAAAATGTTGGGAAATCAGGTCACTGCATCTTTTAAAAATTTCAAATCAGCTTTTTGCATCACCTGCAGATTTAATATTACTTAAATATTGGTGCATATCTTCTTAGTCTAGTCAACATTAAAAAACAGACCAAAAAAACCTTAACAAAACACAAAACCCTAAGCTATGCTTTTTTTGTTCATATTGTTAATTTTGTTTCATAACTTTGATCTACAGTGTGGCAATTTTTCTCTGCCTGTTCAGGCCAGCCTTTACACCCATTACAGTATTTTTTCTTGGGTTTATTCATCAAGCTGTTTATTTTCCTGGTTAAGTCTGACTAAAACTGACGATTGTCAGATTATTATAAAAATATGCTTCACTTAGTTCTAACATTCTCAGTTTCTTTTATGTAAAACTTTGCTCCTTACATATATTTGAATTACATAGTGTAGAAGCAATGTCAGGGCTCTTTTGAACCAGTGCTACACAGCATCCATCCTATTCCAAAAGGTTACTGTCTATGTGGGAAGGGAACAGAGAAGGCAACCAGTTTGAGAAAGAGCAAATAGCAGAACTGGGGGGTATCACACAGGAAGAAATATACTTTAGGAGAGAAGAGTGCACAC
Organism: Drymodes brunneopygia; assembly: GCA_013400955.1. NCBI lineage: Eukaryota > Metazoa > Chordata > Aves > Passeriformes > Petroicidae > Drymodes > Drymodes brunneopygia. The sequence continues at coordinate 1,204,494 of VZTZ01014956.1, read as the reverse complement.
AGGTCTTCAAAATCTTAAGTGCTTTGGTAAAAATTAGTACATAACAATTGTAAAACAATAAATAGGAGACGTCAGATGAAACTGGTAAGTGATCTTAACTGGGCAAAGAAAATATTTGTTCATCCATAGTTCAGCTGAAGAATTTCTTACGCATGGAGGTAGTAGACACTGAAAGCCTACATGCTTCTTATAGAGATGAACAATCAATGGAAGGAAAAACCCCATAGGTATTTAAAAAACCCTGACTGACCTTCAGGGACTCCCTGAACCACAAATAATGAGATGCTGGAAGATCATTATGCAGAGGCATCCCTAAGACTCTCGCTGTTTTCTTATAGTTGTTTTGGTGGCTGCCCTAAGACACAGGACAATAAATGAGGCCATTTGTCTGACACTGGAATGGACATTGCACACAAAAGCATTTTTTCAGACTTTTATAATCTGAACTTTGCATGCTTGGAATTCAATAAATAATAATATAAATAGCATCTTGTCTTCCTGCATTTTGGGTCACTTAACATTGCACAGAGACTGGAGCCTCCAGGACAGTCAACTCTGAAAACTGCAAAGGCTCTGCAAGTGCTAGGGAGACACATCTGTTATGTTTAGTCTACAGAAGTACATGTATTTCTGGGCTGCAGAGAGCACATATTCACTAAAGCAATTCCCTTGTGAACTGAATCTGCATTCAGTTGTTGCATAGGCTAGAGAACTAGTGAACTAGAGCTTCAAAAAGTGGAGGCAAAGAAAAGGTACCAGGAGTCCAAATTTTTTCTCTTCCCCAAACTGTTGTTTAACTAACCAATATTTGACATGTGCCTGGCATGATGGCCAAAACCGCAAATTCTTTCTCAATCTGTGTGGGAAAAAATTATCTTCTATAATCCCACTTTGTTTATTCAGCACTGACAAGGCAAAAGGATGAGGACTACTGATCTTGTAAAGCTTGCAATGTAACAAGTGGAAAACCAACACAATTGTAGAGTAGAAAAAGAAAAAACTGAAGGATTTGGAACTAAAGGACTTCATCCACTCAGAATCAGTAAGCATTTTAGGGACAAATTGCTCTACTTTAGTTTATTATCTGTAAAATAAGGACATCTCACAAGGTTCATGCAAATTTGTGAAAGTTAGAGTTGCTTATTTTCTGCAGTAATGCACACAATATAAAAGCTCCTAAGGGAAACAGAATATTCTGATTCTTTGCAATATGCAAAAGTGTGAGGCCGCACACTGGGTAAAGAGGAAAAGAAAAAAAGGAAAAAAAGACATAATAGCTAAATAAAAAATAGAAACAAAGACAATTCTGAACAACAAGATGGTTCATTTGCTGAGCATTCTCTATCAAAGGATCTAATAAAAAAAAATCCAAACTACAAGATTTGTTAAGAGTACAGAGACAGTCTTCTGAGGACAAAAGAAAAAGTCTGAATAACACCTTTTGTCCCTCAGCAGGTCTGGGTTAATATGAAAGGATGCCATGTCATGTTTTTATTTTGTTTTTCCTCTGACGGGTGACAATTTCTCTCCTTATTATCCTCTTTTTAAACTTCCATAACTAGTCAATCTGGTCTGTCTGCTACCATATTTTTCTGAATATCTATCTTCTCACAGCCTTGTGAGGTTTCTGAAGTTTTTCTGGACCTTGTCATACAAGCACCTGTTCCTTGGAGCTGTCCCCAGACCACTCATTTTGTTTTTACCATGTCAGTTTGTTCAGTCTTTGTGATTATGGTTCTGGATGCCAAAGTTGTGCTCATGATCTTAATAATCATAGTTCTGACTCTCCTTCCCTGCACAGTGAGATGATACTTCCATTTTATCCAAACTCGGGCACCACTTCATTCTCTTTGAGATGCATCATTTTAACTGTGGTAATTCTCAAGCATCTTAAGGGTTGTGGATCTACTCAGGCCCTAGGCATCCCTTCCCAGAAGGTAACAGGCTGCCCATTACTTGCTTTCACCCATGTCATGTTCTCATCTGAAAATTTTAATGACAGCTGAGCAACATCAAACAGGCCTTCCCAAAACTCTATCAAACTGGGAACTTTGCTAAGCACTACTGGATTATTTCTCTTTCAACTACAGAATAAGATGATAACTGATTTGATTCAGTGTCCTGAGAGCACACAGGCAAGATGCTGGAAGATTAATGATGAGGTATTTCTCAAGCTCAGGGAATAAAAATCACCCTATGGGCTTTGTGGCAGTGTATCTTTACCACCAGCCTGTCAGACAGGCTGGGCTGGAAGCAGTATCTTCCCTCTGGTGACAGTATGACACTGCTCTTTTACACAGTGATTGTAGGATTCTGTGGGGCAGAAGACAGCTCTCTGAGCAGAGGAGGAAAATCCAGCAATTTCATTTCCAGTCTCTGCTTCAATGTCTTTCATGTCTAAAACATCTGACTCTAAATATGGAGCTAAAGGTTTAGAAAAAAAGTCCTACAGTCAGAATAGGTGCCTTTTTTTGAACTTTGTTTCACTGCTATGTTAGTGAGACAAAAAACCAGACTATTAATCTTCCAGAAACAAACAAACCCCACTGCTTGTTTATGTAGGTTTCTATGAATCTTATTACATTATAATTACTAAAACCAGCAATACTTCTCTGCATTACATGAATACTAGAAGATTAGAGCTCTATTACTGATCTTTTAGAAATGAGATATGAAGATACTGAAGCTTGTCCCTGCCACCAACACTGAAGTTTTTGACACTGATTTGTGAATTGCCCTTCTTCGTATGGAAAATTCCTTATTCGTTTTATGAATCTCCATGGTGAATTGCTCCTTTTCACTGACATATCAAACATAAAATACTTAGATTATGAGGTACCTTGGTGGTTATTACCTCTCATTTGCTATCACAATATCCATCACCAATCTCTGTCAGCCAGTACTGTTGACTTCCTTGATCCATTTACTGAATTCATCAGTTAACATAAACTGGGCTTTTTCCATTTTGTTGTTCTTGCTTAAAGGAGTTTGCTATAAAGATCTTGAAAGCCACTTCATTGACCTGCTTCAAATCTTTCAGAATCACGCCTACGAAAAACCTTGGCCACGCTGGTGCGCTTGCACTACCTATTCTAGTTATTAGTACCCTTGATATCCATTGCCTCGACTTTAGTTCATCTTCTTGTGCCTCCTAATCTCTGGAAAATATGGAAAGTCACAGTGAAGGATGGGGATAGCCAGTGGTGGTGATGTTCTTAACATGAGTAGTTACTTTGATATATAGAATGTACTTCTGCCATTCTCCTAAGAATTTTTCTTTTAAGTGTATTTTTTTAAAGTTAAGTAGTCTAGGCCAGCTTAAAGTAATGAAAGTGACAGAAGAGTAACAGCTGTAATTAGAAAAATAACACCAATACTTTGTCAATTATTCTTGCTTTCAGAAAGTAATGTGATCTATAAATTGTGTAAACTAATGTGGAACATTAGTTTAATGCTGATTAATTAAATGACATTAATGCTGAAAACTTCCAAGTTTTCTGCTTTTCATTGTTTTGGTTTTATTTAAATTTATTTTATGCAACTCTGCCCATGTTAAGTCATTCTTGCTGTCCTTTGTTCCCGCTGCAGGAAGGTTATGAGAGCAACCACTGTTTCTTAAAATACATGGCTATTTACTTTCTTTTAATAGAGTTTTTAAATATCATTTCTTAACTTCTACAGAAGTTAAGACAATGACTAAGAATAATGGTCAATGAGAAACCTAATGTCAAATGTTATCCTGGCATTTAGTAGAAAAATGTGAATTCTGTAATTTAGAAATTACATGGAACAACAGGTAAACAATCAAAACATTCTTCAGCAAGAACATCAGTTTCTCTGTGGTAGGTTCAGATTCTTTGTTGAATTAGAACAATTTTATGCCAAACAACAAGGAGTTCTTTATTTTAAAATATGAAGTGTATAAATAAACTGTATAAATTGCTACAGCAATAATAGTAATGGAAATGGATATAAAAAGTGTTCCTATTGGCATTCCTATTGGTATTTACATTTGAAAATAATTATACTAAGAAATATTGTGGGATAGAAAACAAATTAATAAAACTATAAAATGCTGGCAGGATCTTTAAGGTGCATTTTTCTATTTAGCATCACAGTGGTTTCTCTGGTTGTGGCTACAACAGAGAGATGTTTCTTTCAGTAAATATGTATTTGTCTTTATACATACATAAACACATGTACTGTGAATTTCTGCTAAAAGAGGTTAAGTTTAGTGTTGTTTCTATAGACAAACAGCACTCATATGATGCACAGATTTGCCTGGAAGATGTGATGTGATGGTTCCAGCACTGCTGTGCTAGCACTGCTCAGGGAATTATGGCTACTTTTGTGTCCTGGGGAATGTGGTGACCACCCAGGTGCTCAGCACTCCCATCCAGGCGTGACTGTTGCCCTTGCAGTGTACCTCACCTCACAGCTCTCTGATTGGTACACAGCAGATGATGACTGCAAAATGCTACTGGAATTACTTTCCACTGAAAGGATAAATATTTATTTTAGCACAAGAGATGATACTGTTCAAACTCCTATGAAATACCCATATACTTATGTTTCTACTAATCCTACTAAACCTCTTAGAAACAGTTCAATAGGTTTTTAAGTGACTCCAGATGTAGGCGTCATTTCCCTTCTCCTTCCTTTCTTCCTTCCCTGCCCAAAGTGTTCCTTGAGAACTTTATCTCAAAGCAAGGGTTGCAGAACCTGTTTCTCATTCACTCTCTTAATATGCAAGACTATCTTGATGTGTCAGCCTCTACCTTCTTCACTCACCTGAGATTGCTGATCCCAAATGCTCAAAAACACTGCCCTAAGGAATGTTATCCCTCAGGGAGAGGAGAAGGCACGTGTGGTTTATTTTTAGTGTCATCTCTTTCCATCATCAGGGTAAGGAACCGTACGCAGATGCCAGAGAGGATGGGGAGGAGACACAAATGTAACAAGAGCAGTTGGTACAGAAAGTAGAACAAGCTGGAAGTTGTGGATTCTGCGGTAGACTTGAAAGAGAGCTATGTTGGTAGAGCATCTACTACGGCAGCAGGATGTTCTGCCTAAGCAGAGGTAAAAGAGCTTGAGCAATACCCTGTTTGCAAAAGTTATCACTGGTGGAAGGAGAATGGGAGTCACTGCACTTTTGGTGCTGGAGAATGCAGAGACTCATCAAAGCCAAAGTTAAACACTGCGGAAGTGCAATGTTTCCTGACATTGCACATCAATCTGGTGATGATGTGACAGACAAAGTTCCTGATAAAGGAATCAACAAGTACTGATAATAGTACTGATAACTTATCTAAGGCTGCTGAGCTGACACTGGTGGTGACAGTGAGGGGACACTGCTGGCATGACTGACAGCCCAGGCCCACTTTTTAATGGCAAGGTCTTCTAACATAACCCCTCTCAGAGTGTGTGTGTAAGTTCTTCCCTTGAGTGGGGACACACCTTCCCTTGAGCCTGAACAAGAGATTTGCCCACAGGTGGGTATGGGTGAGTAAAATCAACCTCTACTTAATAATTATCTTGCCACCTTTAACACCTTTGTTTCAACATCGCTTCCATTAAGAGTGTACTACACTAGTAGTTGTAGCTATCTGTGTGGTAAATAATTCTGATTAAGGTTTTTAGTCTAGTCATTACCACCATCCATTTAGATAGATCATTTATTTAGTCATATAAATACATTTGGTTTGCCATCCTTAGTCCTGTGGAACAAAATCTTATAAAGGATCAATTACACATATTATAATCCCTTAGACATAAGCCTTTGACCATGTCTGGGGCTAAGATTGGATCCATCTGGACTTAGGCTCCTTTCTGAGGAGTTTAGAAAGCAAGGGGGTCCTTTCTGCACCTCGTGACACAACAGGAAGTCCCTGATAAACTTTGCCTGAAGCTTCCGTTCTGCCCATGGCAATTTCTACTACCACAGTATTTCTTTACTGCCCATTACCGAGTTTCTTGAGAAGCTGGTAAATGAAATGAAAGGAAAGAAAAGGTCTTCTTCACAGAAGACATTGGTATTTTGAATCACAATGGAAACTATCTTCCAAACTTGTTCCGAAGTGGAAACTATTAAAGCCTGTGATTTGAGAAAAACATAAAGGCACCTTTAATTTAGTTACATTTAGTTACATTTTTGAATGCCTTGCAAACGTTTATCACATCTTCTTGAAACATATCACAGCATGTCAGAAGACACACTGTGAAATTCTGTATCTCAAATGAAAACATTATACTAATGTTACTAATGAATACTAATAAAAAACCATGATTTTCTGAATCTACCTGCCTCTTACTGTAATAGTGTGACATGAAGGAAGAAGGTAAGCATCTGGTGAACAAATTTAAGGAGAATCTGTTTTTGACAAGTTGCATTAGCTTGTTAATGTTCTACTAAGCAGCAATGTGAGGAGCTGGGACTGCAAGTGCGAATTCATAGTTTTTATTTATGCTAATCCATTGTGGTGGAGGAAGAATATTATTGGTGCTCTTCTTCCTTTTTGCTGCCTGAATTTTGCCTGGAAACTGGTGGTAGGAAAAAGAATAGAGAACTAAATCTCCTGGGACTGAGGACAGAACACATAGGTTCAATATTAGATGCCACTCAATGATAAGGTTTAGATCTAATGGCCATCCTCAATGATCTGAGATACATTCTGTGGTTTTCTTATTTGCTCCTCTACCACCATGTTTTGGTTTCTTGGAGTGAAATGATCACATTTCAAAAAAACCTAAGAACAACAATAACCCCACATAAAACAGCACCAAAAAACCCAACCAACCAATCAACAAACAAACAATC